>VDFB02047230.1:552294970-552440409 GCA_007258455.2 Sequoia sempervirens | reverse complement strand
AAAGTAACCCTAATAGGTAGACATTTAATAATTAATATAATTATTAAATGTCACAATATGCAAACTAAAGTGAAATCTTAAGAGAGGAATAAAGGTAACTTAATTAACATAATTAAGTTAAAACCTTTACTCTAAAAGATTTTATGAATATAAAGGTATAAATATATGTAATTATCATTTAACATAGAGCGCTATCATAAAATTTAATGTTAATATACAACCAAAACCAATGATATCATATTATTGTCTGTTATAAAAGCTTGCTAAAATTTTACGCATTCCTAATAGGTAGATATAAATAACATAAAGAAAAGATTAAAGAAGGTGTATATGGCGGTTTTAAGGTAGCCTATCGATCTAAAAATCAAAATGTTGACAAAAGACAATAGCGATAGAAGGAAGCACAGGTGTGACCAGGAGAAGGCTGTGCATCAGGAGAGAAGAGGGTGCCAATATAGCGACTTTCATGCTGACTTCGTACCAACATTGAAATTCCTGAGCAGTATTCAAGACAAAGAAATTTTCTATAGATCCAAGGATTTAAAGCAGGTCTATCATGGAATATAAATGATTAAATCCCATAGTCAATCAGTAGCAATGAAAGAATCTAAAATGGCAGAAAGAGCTACATGAGAAGAAACTATAGCTTTCAAACAAAACACCCGATCCACACTCATTTGATTACGAAACCATCTATAGATTTGTGTCATAGGTTACAAATAAAATGACCGTATGCATTACTACAAGCAAATACTGAAATCATGAATTAAAATACTCAAAATCAAGGATAACTTTCAGAATATTCTAATTAAGAAATTGCAAAAACATGAAGAAAACCTAATTTATAATCTTGAATTCAACGAAGATTGAAGCTAGAACTAGTAACCTTGTAATTCTTTATTTTCCCAAAAGCACCAATTCCTTCGAAAACCACTGTCTACAAAACTTTAAACCAGAAATACAGAGAAGAAGCTTTTCCAAAAATTGTTGTGAAAGTTTTCTTCCTATCCATCCAAAATCCATTCCCGTGAATAAAATTGTACAAAAAAATATTTTAATTCCCATCCAATTAACTCATGATTGCCACAGTTAACTCAAAGTCAGCATGCAATCACATAGATCATTCAGTTCAAACTAAATAAACACCCAAGATAATATCTTTTGACTTGAAGTCACGTTTTGAGATATTTCCATATCTTTAGTTGAAACAACAATTCAATGTTATCTACTTTTTCAAACATAATTTTAAACTTGCACAATAAATAAATAAATATTCTATTATGAAAAACTAACAATTACATTTAAATAAAAATATCATTTAATTAATTAAATTAATCAAACCCTTTTAAAAATAACATTACAATTTCAATTATTAAAATATCTAAACATCAATATTTTAACTTAACATTTCAACATTATCAATTAAATCAGTGAATAATCAATAAACCATTAAACTAACTAATCAGTGAATTTCCAACATGACGAAGATGAGAATGACATGACAGAACCAAATGACAAAACAACAATGATGGGTGACAAATGAATACCTGTTCAATGAAGAACGATGGTTAATGATAGACCTGACACTATCTCTGAAACAACATATTTCCATTGGGTTAGGGCACGCTCTGACTTGACAAAGCAGGTGAAACCGATACTCGGTACTTGAAAACTACATCCAACAACATTGTTAAACATATCATCATATATCAACAAACACACCATGAAGAAGAGTCGCAACTTAGCAGGGTACTCGAGTGAGTAATGCTACACTTTCTCCTTCACTGAAACCAACATATAGTACCACATCATCATAAATACACTAAAACAACTACCAATAGATCAGAGTCACATGTGAAACAAAGTGCAACAACTAGAGGGGCACTACAATTTCCATGATTGCTTTGACTTTTGCTGGATCTACTTCAATGCCTTTAGCTGAGACTATGTATCCTAAGAGTTTTGCTGATGTTACTATGAATACAAACTTCCTTGGATTTAAATGCACATTGAATTTTTCCAATCGACTAAAGATTTTATCCAATATTTCTAGATGTCCTTCCCTAGTGAATGATTTTGCTAGTAGCTCATCCACATAGTCCTCCATGAATGTGTGCATCATGTCATGAAATACCGTTGTCATTGCACACTGATAGGTGGCTCCTGCATTCTTTAATCCAAAATTCATGACATTCCAACAAAATGTACCCCATGGGCACGTGAAAGTTGTTTTGTCTTGATCCTATGGTGCAATCTTGATCTAATTATAGCCTAAAAAACTGTCCATGAGTGATAGCATAACATTTCCTACTGTTAAATCCACAATGATGTCTATATTGGGAAAAGGAAAGTCATCCTTTGGAAAAGCCTTGTTAAGATCCCTAAAATATGTGCATATTCTAATGTTGTTGTCTGGTTTGGAGATTGGTACAATGTTTGGAATCCATTCTACATAGTTGATTGGTTGAATGAACCCTACATCTAATAATTTTTGTAATTATGCTTTGACTAGTAGGGCGATGTGTGGATGCATTTTTCTCAATTTATGCTTTACTGGCTTCACTCCCGATGCTATGGATAAATGATGCATTAATAGATTTGGATCTATTCATTGCATGTCAGCATAGGACCAAGAAAAATATATTTTTCTTTCTTCAATGAATTTGGTGAAATTTGGCTTTTCTTGCTCTATCATTGATGTCGCTAGGTGTATGGTTTTTGTTGTTTCTACTGTACCGATGTTTATGGATTGTGTAAGCTCAACCAATATTGAAGATCTTTCTTGATAATTCTTAGGAAGAGTGTCAAATCTCTCATCCTTCAGTGCCTGAGAGAGGCTTTCACCGTTGGATACACTCTTTCTTTTTACTTTTTCATGATCTAATACTATCATTGGATGGTTTTCACCATTAGATCAATTTTTTGTATTCTTTGTTTTGCAGCTAAGAGATTTGGCACTCCCATGATTTGAAGCTTCATTATGAAATTCATTGGTGGAACTCATTTCTGGATTTTCAGAACAAAGGAAATTGAAAATGGCATCATCATCTAAAAAGATAGGGATATCAAGCAGCTCGATTTGTTCCCAGTCAATGAGTTCAAGATGTATCAAAGGTAAGGAATCATCGGATTGGTCAAGATCAAAGGCGGTGAGGGTCATGATGGAAACATTTTCAGGGTGTTCACTAGCAATTTCAAGGTCTATAATGTTACTCTCTTTTGAATGATCTATCTCACTTGATGTCTGACCGTCCTCACTAGAGTCATCGATATGTAGTGATCCAAATTCAAGTGGTCTAGACCCTAAAATTTTTCCTTCCATACGTATGGGTGCATAACTCTTTATCACATTGATTTCTTTGTCTTCACAAGATTCTTCAGATAGTGAATCCCATTCATATTCATTTGAGTTTGTTTCAAAACTAGCTTGCAATTGGAGGATTCGCTCACAAATTTGTTGAGTGGCTTCTTCTTTCGTCTCTTCTTTATATCCTAATCTTGTCTTATCTTTTCCATTGATTGTGATAGGCTGAATTGGTTCCACAGTACCTTCTTTTTGTTTTCCAATAGGATCTTTTCCTTCATATCCCATCTTTTCTAAGATTGTGAACCCTTTACCATATTGCTTTGTTGGTATATTGGAAGTTATTGCTTGGGATTGTTCTTCATCTTTGTAAAGCCAATTTAGAATGTCTTTGTCCTTAGATTCATCAACTAGAGTACCTAATTTTACAAATTTACCATCAAAGATTGTGATGGGTTGTGAAGATTGTTGTCTAGATGTTGATGGTTGTCCATAGGATGTTGGAGAAGATAGCAGCTGTGAGAGACATAAGGACTACTCAAAAGAATATTCACCCATGCCTTGATCTTTCAATTGGATATTTTTCTCAAGTTGCTTTGAAAAAGAATTTAGTTGGCTTTCATTACTTGAGGAAATAGAATCACCGATGCCTTTATCTTTCAACTGAACCTTTTTCTCAAACTGTTTTGACAAAGAATTGAGTTGGCCTTCATTACTTGAGGAAATAGAAGTGAGAGCTTCTTTGTTGTGTGGTACAAAAATATCTTGGACTATCTTGAGAGTGTTACAGTATTGGGGATTATTAGAATCTGGTGAAATTGTGATCTCTTGTCCATTGCAAGGGAATTTCAAGCATTGATGGTATGTTGATGGCACTACTTGCATTTCATGGATCCAAGGTCGACCCAAGAGTATGTTGTATGTCAAATCCTTGTCTAAAACTTGGCATATTATATCTTTTTGAACTGATCCTACTTGAATTGGAAATACAATTAGTACTTGAGAGGATCTTTTTTCATCAGATCATAAGCTTTTATGGTCATCTCTCTTCTGGAATCTATTGCATTTTCTAAAAATCCCAATGCACGAATAAGCTTTAAGGTGAAAATATTTAGACCAACTCCTCCATCTATTAAAAATGTGTTTGACCTAATGTTTATGGATTAAAACCTCAATATGGAGTCGAGCGTTATGTGGCTAAGTGAGAGATGCATTATCTTTTTCTGAGAATGATAAACAATGGGGTGTATTCAAATGTTCCGCCATGGCTTGGAATTGAAAAAATTCCATATTAGTTGGTATTGTGGTGTCCACTAAAGCTTTTTCTAGAATATCTTTATGGGCTGTTGAAATTTTAAGAAGTTCCAGTATGGATATCTGTGCTAGAATCTTTTGCAATTGGTCTATGATATTGTATTGATTCGAAGGAGCAACAGGTGTTTTAGATGTACTTCCTTTCAATACCAATTTGGACTATCCTCTTGTGTTCACATTTACTGGTAGGTTGTCTTGTTTATCATTGATTTTGATGACATTGATCTGATTATCACCTGCAACAATGTCTTGTTTATCCTTGATTTTGATGTCATTGATTTGATTATCAATTGCAGCAATGTCCTGTTTATCCTTGATTTTGATGTCATTGATTTGATTATCAGTTGCAGCAATGTCTTGTTTATCCTCGATGTTGATATCATTGATTTGATTACCAACTGCAACAATGTGAAGGATGGTATTATCATAGATATAATTCACATTTTTTCCTTTGTTTGTCGAAGAGGATTCTCCTTTTCCATCGTTAGGTAGAGGATTTTTAAATGCTCCATGATCAACATTTTTTTGAGGTCCTTCTATTGATATTTCATATTTGTCTATCAATTCTTGCACCAAATGTTTTAATTGCATACAATCATTTGTTTTATGACCTTTGTTTCTATGAAAATCACACTAATATGCATCGTTCCACCATGATGGTTCAACTCTTGGTTCAAAATCCTGTGCCTCTGGTAATGTTATGAGTTTGTGGGCAAGAAGTTCTTTTAATGCCGATTCAAGTGATTCTCCCAAAGGTGTAAAATTTTCTTCGATGTGGTGGTGGAGTTGGTTTAGATTTAGTGTTGTTTTAATTGTTTTTGGGTGTAGTACCTGATAAATTGAAGACTAATTTTACATTAGGTGTGTCAGCTGCACCATCGTTACCAACATTATTGTTTCTTATCTAGAATTTCAATTTTTCACTATTGTTCTAATGGTTAGAAGAGTTAGCAGAGTTTGTTCCTTTGTTATAGATTTTAACACTCTTTTAACCAAGGCATCCTCAATCTTAAGTCTATTTTCAATAATCTTTTCAAAGTTGGGTGGGCATTGCAACTGGAGTCTATAACTCATCTCACTATTGGGATTATCAATGAAGATATCCATCTTTTCCTTCTCAGGTATAGGACAGACATATCTAACAAATAATCGTCTCCATCTTTGTAAGAATGTTAGAAATGACTCACCATTTTTCTATTTTGTGTTACAAAGATCTTTCATGGTTATTTCATGTTGAATGTTGTATGAATATTGGGTGAAAAAAAAATTTACCAGCTCCTCGGACCTAATACCTAGTGGGAGTTTTGAAAACCATTCCATGCATCGACCACCCAAACTTCTTGGAAATAATCTCATTAAATAGGTTTCTTCGTGTGCAAATTCCAGACTCATGGTGCAGAATTCTCTTACATGATCTTGAGGATCATATTTTCCATTGTATTTGTCATATTTTGGAATTTCACAATTCAGTGGAAAAGGTATCACGTTCATACTTTTGTCAAATGGGTAAGGATAGATATCTTGCAACACATATCTCTTCGTTGCTCCTCTTTGCATGTCTAGGATTTGTTGTTGAAGATTTTGCATCTATTGAGTTAAAGCATTCAATGGATCTATGATTCGTGAGTCAATTTCTATTTTCTTGAGAGCACCCTCCAATTGGTTGACATCAAAATCATTGGGTAGTTTTACACCTTGATTTTCCAGCATCAGAAAGTATTTCTCTCTATCCTTTTCTAGAATTTTTTCCATGAACTTGTGAAATTTAGGGTCTTGTTGAGCTTGTTGAATGTCCTCATTAGTTATCTCATCTATTTTAGGTTGGTGAAATTTTTGAAAAGGATTTTCTTCTCCTTCTACCATGATGGTTTGGGTTCTACTTCTTTTTCTCCAAGTTTTTGTTTTTGAGCTCTTGTTAAAATTGGCATGCAAGTGATAGAGTTTAGCTACACTTTGATCTTTGTTTTGGGAGTGCCAATGAAATACCCAAGTCAAATAGGATGAAATAATCTATTGATGAGACTAGGCTAAATATGATGTATAGTGTTTTTTTCGTGATGAAGGTTGATAGATCCTGATAGTGAAACTTAGCTAGCAATTAGAGATGAAATTGATAATTGGGAACTTTGATTTGTTTGATCCAAGTTTAGTTAAAGGGATTGCACTTGCAAAAGCTAATTTCTCCAAGTTAAAACCAATGTTTTAATGAGGAATGATCTCTGCTCTAAAAAGGGTCCCTAAATATGATTCTAGTTGTCAGACAGAGGTTCAATTTAGCTCTCTATTTGGATATTAGGTGAATGTGCTAAAACATGGAGTATATGCATTAAAAGATGGAATAATAAACTATAGACAGAGCTGACACACTATAATATACTAACAAAGAGCTTTGGTAAAGGAAAAGATGAAGTAATGCACTGAATAAACCTCATATAAAGATGAGACGAGACCAGAATAAACCCATGGCACTGACATAGAACTCCAATTGAACAAGAAGTTTATGTGTTAAACTGTAAATTACTTAAGTTTGTCTGTATTGTTTTTGAACTGCTGAATTAGGTGTTTTATGGCTGGAGTATATTCTAGTCAAAAGCATTTGGGAAAACATGTTGCCGTAGTAAAATAGTTGTTTCATCCTATGATCTAAACATCAAGTGTATGTTATAGGATTTGGTCTGATCCCTTTGATTTCCATTGGTATTGAACAATAGCAAACATATTAGTCAGATTCTTCTAATGTTAAGGGTCATTAATAACATCACAAACCAGCATCTGAACTGCAAGGCCCACATAGCCCCATGCCGTACTCCCCCTAGAGG
This sequence comes from Sequoia sempervirens, assembly GCA_007258455.2. Classification (NCBI taxonomy): domain Eukaryota; kingdom Viridiplantae; phylum Streptophyta; class Pinopsida; order Cupressales; family Cupressaceae; genus Sequoia; species Sequoia sempervirens. The sequence continues at coordinate 552,432,972 of VDFB02047230.1, read as the reverse complement.
GAGCCCGTGTTTTTCCTTTTTCTGGCTCCGGAACTTCAAAAGTCAATTCTTCTAATTTCTTATTAGAAACTCTGTAGTTATATGGTGAGTATCTTGGGGAAATTTTCCCTTGAACTATATAAACACATGGCAATGTTCAAGAATCAATCATCTCTGTGATACTACCTTAAAGTTCTTAGTAAGGTTTCCATTTCCATGCAGCAAATGATAAAATCCTCAGAGGTCTCCTCTCAACCTTAGAATAAAGTACTGTGATGGATATCACCAATACCATCAAGTGAATGTGATTTTCATCATGATTCACATTTGATTATAGTGGGTTGGAATGCTTGGCTTTAGCTATTCCCACTTAGGTCGTTCCCTTAGGGTGATTACTTTTTCCCACTAAGGTAGGCCTTCTAAAGGTGCTATTGCAATAAATCGAAAGAGTGACTATGACATTTTGGTCACCTAGTAAAGGGGAGGGCATAGGCCTATCACTTTGCAAACACAACATACATGGTGTTCATTAACCTTGTAATTAAACTAGATGCCTAATTTAATCAAAGGAAAATAACCCACCTACAAACATAATTGTAGTCCTTTATATATCTCTTTGATAACATATAAAAAGCACCGCAAAATGTAAAGATATATAGATTAGTCCGAATTTTAACCGCCAATAAAGGTGTATGCACTAAAACAAAGAGCATATGTGCTAAAATATTCAATATATGCACTATTAAACACATTCAATGCTCTATTCTAGAAAACAGAAAAGGAAAATAAAATATCATATATGCATTGAAAGAGGAGGTAGATGCACTAGTCTAGGTTGTGTATCCGCTATAACATGGCTTGGATGTGTCAAAAGTCACAACCTATGTGTTGAAGTAGGCTTCAAGTGCGCTACATCAAAATTCACGAACGAACCTATTAATGAAAACTTGCATGAAAATGTTAAAAATAGGGCTAGCCCCACAGTGGGCACCAATTTATGTGGTGTATGAATATGTGAAATAAGGCAAAACCTATACAACAACACACCAATGAAACATTATATCAAGGAATTCAGATAACTAAATTGAAACAAGCAATTCCCCAATGGAATCTCATTGTCCTCTATCTCTAACAATTCTTTAAGTCATTTTTCTCTAAGATTGTTTGTGCACGTGAATTTCTAAGTGACAACCTGAAGAATGAGATATGTTGGAAATTCAAGAGATGTTTCCTACATTACATGATTGATAAACTAGATATAGATGATATGCAAAGATAATAATGATTCTATAATGTTGTTGTATGAAAATGATATGATTAAACTATTGTAATTAAGATGTTGCTAATGAAAATGCCATGATGAAACTACTGTAATTAAGATGCTAAAATGATAATAATAAAATGCTCACTAAAATGACGATGCTAATGAAAATTCTACAGAGTGCAATTATGCTCATCTCTCTCTTCCAAGGATCCTTTGCTATAAATAAAGATTATTTATAGATTTTCCAAGGGATGAGCTCTAGGTGGCATAAATCAACGATATGGATTCGACCCAGAGAATGATGGTTGAAGATGAAGAGGTTAGAGAGAAAAGGGAGTGTGTTCCCTTCATAAGAACAAACTGCCAAGTGTGAAGAGAAATAAAATGGAGATGAAGGCCAAGTGTCCCAAATTAGTTAGAATTTGTTGATGATAAATGCCAAATTAAATATTAGAAATATTTAATTTCTTGAGACACATGATGAGGTGGAAGGTGGGAAGAAGTTAATAGACATGTGCCTAAATTCAAATTTAATGAGAGGAAGTTAATTAAATAGAACAAACTAATTAAATTTGTTCATTTAATTAAGATATGAAGAAAATGATTTAGGATAGAAAGAATTAGAGAAAATGAACTATATAAATAAATTTTTCAATTTATTTATAAGAAGAAGAATTAAATATTAATACTAAATAACTTGTATTTCTAATTTCAATCCCTCCTGCACTGCCGCAACTCCTTGGAGTGTATGCCACCTCCTGCTCAACGACATTGGCTGAGTATTAGTGGACTGAATCAATTGGGAAACCCTCAAGAAAAAATTCTAAGCTTCCCCAAACACAAAAAAAAGAACTTAAGGAACATCAAAAGAACCATACCATAAAGCAACAACCTCAATCCTCTCAGAATAATGGAAAGGTCAGGGTGTGTTGCAACTTATCATGGATTCAAATTGGCTCAAAGAAAAGGGTATAGGAAGGTCTTGCTGGAGGGTGACTCTCTGAACATTATTAATAATTTGAATAATGCCTCACCTCCATCTTGGACTATTGAGGCCTTGGTCAGGGACTATTGAAATTATCAACTCCTTTGATAATGTTTATATCTCCCACATTTTGAGAGAGGGAAATATGTTAGCTAATTTCTTCGCTAACTTTGTGTTAGAGATAGCAAGGAGTGGGATTTGAATGATCCTATTCCTTTTGAGGCTACGACTATAATTAATAATGAATGCTAATCTAAGTCGATCTTTTTGTACATTAAGGGGTGCATGTCCTTACTCACGTGGTTGAATGTCATGAATGAGGATGTTAAAGTTATGATTTTGAGGGAAGGCTTTCACAAGGCATGAAGTTCAAATTCATTATGGCATATATGTCCTGTGGTTGGCTTTGCACAGATTATGGGTGTTAGTCGCCTTAGTTTCTAGAGTCTTCTGTTGAGTAATCCTATTCTGGGTGGTGCTTGTTTTATTTTCCTGAGCTTTCTGTTGTGTGGTTGGCCTCTGTTTGTTAAGTCTTCAGCGATGGGTGGGGACAAAAATTGCGCCGAGCCTAAGTCTTGTATTATTGCTAAGCAGAGGAAGGAGGTGTGGGAGATTTTAGAGAAGGGTGGATTAACTCTGTATATGGAGAAACTGCATGGTAACAATCCCCAAGTCACTGATTTGGTTGCTGAAGGGTGGAATGAGAGAACCTTGAATTTGGGTGGCAGGGAAATTGTGGTTGATGAAGAATTCATAGCCCAAATTATAGGCTTGGCTAATTCATGGTATGAAGGTGTTCAGAGACAAAAATGAATCACAGGCTGTGATGTCTATTTTCTTTAAAGGGAATGAGGCCGATGATTTGAAGCTGGCGAAGAGTGGTCGGTATTAGAGGAGTTCCTTGAAAGTGTTGTGGCGTGATGTGGTTGAAGAAATTATGAGGTATGTCACCTTGGAAGGCAGGTATACGATGATTAACACTTACCATTTCCTTTTGCTTAACCATTTTCAACATAAGAAATGGGTGTCATTTCCTTACTATTTGTTGATGTCGCTTGACTCGAGGATTAAAGATCATAGGAAAAATCCCAAAAACCCTGTCCTGCATGTGGGGTTAATTCTCCTGATCTATGAACATGTCAAAGTTCATGAAGTGCAAAAAACTCTTGTGTCTCCGAAGGACAATACTGCTAAACCCAGGGAGGGTTATGAGATGGAGTTGGGAGAGGAAAGGGTGAGTAAGAAACCTGAGAAGAGGATGCTTATTTTGAACAAAGATTCTATTCTGATAGGGATGATGATGTTGATTATGTCCCGGATTTGTATGCCTCTTTTAAGGAGGGCCCCATTTCCCCTGTTTCAGGTAAGATTGGGAAAAGGAAGCTGGATGATAAGGTGGGCTATACGACATGCAGTGATGAGGTGGTGGTGAATGTTCCTTCTAAGGGGGGTAAGGACAAAAATGAACTTTATGGGGAAGCTTCCTCTCCTCCCCCAGCGACTAGATATGTGCAGGAGCCTAAGGAGGGGAGCTGGAAGAGAAGGGTGTTGACTGCTGGCCAACTCCTGGAGAAGGGTTTCCCTCTTTCCCTGGCTGGCGATATCTATGGTGAGGCTTTGTCAGGTGTTGACATTTGGTTGTAGAAGCAGGAAAAGGAAAGAGCTGTGGGTGGCAAACATGTTGTGGGAACTAGTAAAGTGGATGCAGGTAGGATAATGAAAAGGAAGGTTGTTGCGGAGGAAATCGCCTGCTCCATTCAAAAGGTGAAGACTCCTGTCCCTATTGGTAAAGGTAAGGAAAATTCTACTGAAAAGGTTCATGTTAGTTCTTCTGATGAGGACATCATTGTGGGGAAACACATTGAGAACTTTGATAGGGAGGAATTGTTTGATGTGTTGGGCTCGGCCGATGACAGTGCTAATGTGTTGTTTAAACTTTTTAAGTGGTTCTTCCATGAGATTAATAGGACCAATGTTAGAATTAGAGGTGTTGCTAGTCTAAGGCTGAGGACCCTTCTGTCTAAATCCAAATTGATAATTTAATGGATTCTCTTAATACTATGGCTAATATTGTGGCAGAGGAAACGGTTAATCTGAAACAGAATTTGGAAGGAAGAATGTATACCTTGAGGATAAATTTGATAAGATGTGGAATGTTGTGATGAAGGGGTGAGATGCCTCTAAGGTCTTGGCTATTTCAAAATCTGCCAAGGTGATCTCCCCTGTGACTACTGTGAAAAAGAGAAAGGAGAATGTGTATGTTGATGTTACTGTTGTTGGGGTAAGCTAATGGATGTGGATTGTGCTGGTGAGAAGGGTGCTGTTAAAGGTAGTGTTTTGAGTGGTGAGGTAAAAACTGGTGGGTTGGGGGTCAGAACTAGAAACAAAATGAAAGCTCAAATAGGTCCCACGAAGTGTTTGATAATGTGGATAATGTGCAGAAGTTGGTTGTTACTGAAATGGAAGTTGTTGAGATTCAACAATATGTAGTGTTGTTGGTTGGTTACGGCTCTTTTTCTGGTCGTTCGCTCATCGTGCTGATTATTGTTTAATGTTACTTCTTTTATCAACTGATTTATTTTGTAAAGGGTCAGGGCCCTTCAAAACCCATTTTTTACCTCCAATCAAAACAATGAAAGGATGAAGCTTGATTGGCTGAAAGATAAAGGTTTAACTCACCCCAAAGCTAAATAAATTTATAAAGCCTTGGAAAATCCCCCTAATTTGGATGATATGCTTAATAAAAATTGGACTCTTAAAAGTAGTCCAAAAAAGTGAGAGAAAGCCTTCTCAAGAATCTGGAATAATGTTCTTGAACCTAAGAAAGCTAGTTTCAAATGGATGTTGATGTTGCAAAAAATGTCAAACTTTGACCCCAAAATTTGTCCTTCCATTTGTGATGTGTGCAAAAAGAATGAATCTATATCTCATCTTTTCTTTGATTGCTTTTATGCTAAGAAATTTTGGAAAATATTTCAAATTGGTCTGTTTTGGTGGGGAGGAACAAAGGAAAAGAGGATAAAAGAAATAATCTTGAGAAATATTGATAAGTTAGGAAAACCTATTAATCTATTTTTTTTATTCTAACTACTAAAATCTTGTGGCACTTATGGAAAAATAGGAATGCAGAAAAATATCAAGGCACTAGGAGGGCACTTACTAAGTCTAATAGAAGACTCACAAAACATGATGTTTACTTGCAAGTTTCCATTACATTGAAGGTGGCCAAAGAAAAATTCTAGAGGCTAATGAAAAATGGCATGGTAGAGATAAAGAAAGAGGAGTCGATCCAAGCCAACCAGTGGTTGTACTGGAAACCAGCAAAGAAGTACCTGCTAAAAGATGATTGCACTCCTGAAAGGAAGAATGGAGGAGTAGGAAAGAAACTAAAACAAGATTGAAAATAAGGCTAAAACTTTATGAGGTATCCCATTTTTGTGAAATAGTGATATAAAGAATGAAACAAAGAGCCTAATAACTCACTGTCATAATGTAATAGACATAGTTTATTGGCACATATTATAGATATATGGAGTGCTCTCCAAAGCTGGATATAATGTAATTCTGTAAGACTAATCACCATGATCAATTTTGTATACTATTATGAATATATATATAACTAAATATGATATATAATTGTTTTATATTTAGAAAAAATTAAACAAAAAAATTACTACAAATAATTAGTTTAAATCATCTTTAAATTCTTAATAGTTTATTTATTATAATTGACAAATTATGATAAATATTGGAAAATGTTGATTTTAGTGACCCCAAACTACTAAAAGCTGGGGCACGAGTGATCACAATAGTTCCACTTTTTTTGCCTAATTGACAAATCATTAAGAATGTGAAGCTAATTTAAATTGGCGATTTTGAAATTTTGTGTAGATTATATAAATATATTTTTTGAACTAAAAAAATAATAATTTTAACATTTTTAAGCATTTTTTAATAACTTATTTTTATACTCTAGATGTTTTAATGAGTGGTATTTATTTCATACATCATAAAAAAACTAGAAATATGTTTAAGTAAACATAGCTCAATCACATTGATATTCAGTGCAAGCGTATTTTTTATAGATTTTGTTGTAAATTTTATTTATTATTAATTTATGAATTTAGATAAATTATATAATTTAGAGTAATTCCACATACATATTTTTTCAATATATATTATTTTTTTGTTAAAGCACTGACATTAATACAAAGTACACACATTTTTAAAAAAAATCTACTTAAGAAAAATTCTATTAAGTGAACATGGACTTTTATGTTCGATTAAGAACTTATGTTCACTTAAAAATAAAAATATAATATAATTAAATAGAATTTATTAAAAATTATACTTTTCAAAAAGCCTACTCTAAAGGCTGCAATCCTACTAAATCTAATGTCATGGTGACTATTTTTTATGGTTTAACTATTGCTTTTAAACACAAATTTCTTCTAAAAACTCTGTGAGCAACAAAAGATGAGATCACAAAGATGTTCTAATGAAGGTACCTTCATTTGAAGGTATGGCCATCATTAAAAATGAATTTGAAGGTATTTCACTTGAAGGTCCCTTGAATAAAGAATTTTGAACATGAGACATTTAAAATGAAAAAAGAATCCCTCATTTGAAGGTGTCAACATTCATTTGAACCCCCTTCATTCAAAAGTATATGTTTTTTTATTAAGAGGGGTAAATGCTTTTGAGCCGGAGCTATGAATTGGTGAGGTCACAAATGGGGGACCTCATCCCCAATATGAATTCTCAATAATTACACCCCAATGGGGTTTGAACCTTGCTGGAAAAAATAACAACACAACTTAACCATCACACCATGCCACTATTGGCATTCAAACTTGTATATGTTCATTTAAAGGTGTTTTGGTATTTCTTTGGCACTTTGGACTCATTTTTTGCCTTGTCCCACAATTGGGACACACTATTATGAGATGACTCACACATTATTGTTTTGCCATCCTTTTAATTTTAATTATTTGATTATTTAAAAGGTTGTCAATAATAAATCATAGCATTATAAGAGTAGTTATGAATTTCTTATACCCATGCCATTTATCATTTAGTTTTGTGTCTATTATGGAAGAATGTCCTAAATATAATTCCATATTAACAAGTGGCACACTCTTGTGCTAGGTTTGGCTCATGTTCTAATCCTTATGCATTCTCTTAAATAGTCTCCACTTACACTTATTCCCACACATTCAACATTTTCACATTATTTATTAGAACTCATTTGTACTTACCTGAATACATTCTCTCCTTGTCTTTATATTATTATTTCATTTTCTAGATTTATTTATCCAACACTCGATATCAATCTCATAGAGATAAACCTCAAATTCAAATTCCAAGATTCCCACTCATTCCTATTAGCTAAATTATGAGCTAACTCAACAAACATTTGTGTGATGTTATACTATGTCGTAGTTTTTAAAGATACTCAATGTGTTATTAATTCATATATTGATAAGAAGAAAACTATTAGTGCACATTTTAATTTCTAAAGGGATAAATAATTAGATGTTCATCATTTTCCTATAGGCCACTTGCACTCTTTTGTACATTATCTTGAAATTTTTGTTCCAAGCCATAAAGTTGATGTATATAGGGGTTTGACATAAGATAATTGGACCCTATAGATGAATTAGACTCCCCAAATATGTTTCTAAACATCATATTCCTTACAATATTACAAAACATCTAAGATCAACATGGATGTGTTTTAAAATTTTGTATTTTACCAAATTAGATCCGCACATTGCAAATCAAATCCATATAGAAGATTAATTTATGGCTCTCAAATAATACTTACCACACTTGGAATCAATCCATAAAATTCTGAGAGAAAAAAAATTATATTTTCATTGAATTTTCCTTCCAGAACATATGTAATAAGCTACACTTTTTTTGTTATGATTAAAAAGTTATGATCAAAACATCAGACAACTATCTATCAGCGACCAAAATTGGCTAAGTGATTTTATTTATATTATTTTTAGATTTCAAGATTTTGTTAAATGATCTATTACAACTATCAATTAAGTTGATTGATTGTCATATTGATTAAATAAATTTGACTAAAGTATGTTTATTTCTTTACTTTTTTTTAACCCAATATTTGAAGCCCTCTAGGGTTTTAACCTAAGGTATTGACCTTTATCTCTATTTTTTTTTATTTTTTTAATTTCTAATTATCATACCTTCATTTTCTTAGGGTTTGTATTTAAAACTCATTTATGTTTTACGGTTTTTATTTTTATTAGAGTTTGAGATTTTATTACTTCATATCTCTTCAATCCCCATCCTAACCACCCTTGTTTATGCATTATTAATATCTTTTACAATGAATTCTTATGATTCTTTGTTTTGGGATTTCTATCATTCATATATCATGGATTATGAATTGTTCTCATGCTTTCTTAACTCTTATCATTTTTTTCTTTGATTATATTACCTTCCTTTATGATATAGATGAGCCTACATGTTCCATGCATAAATATTTTGAGCAATTATATCATTCTCCATCCTATGTTGGCCTTATGTATACCTAAATCTATTTATATTATAATATTTTATTTCATATATTTATACAACTTGTCATTATCCTACATCTTGTGAGGTAAGTGATGATGATTTATCCCTAACCTATCATGTTATATCTAGAGATATTTATTCATATGATGATGGAATCCCTAGTGATCATGTGTCCTTTCTACATATCACAATAGATTCTATTGTTCATCTATGGGTCATCCTTCATATTCCTCTCTTGCTTCATATTTTCTTTAAGACCTATTAACATTAATAAACATGTTACACCTTCACTTACATATGATGATGAAGCACTTTTTCCTATGCCTAGCAATGCACCTGATGATTTAGGATTACCTATCTATGATGATTGTCCCGATGATTATATTTATATTTATTAGACATCTTATTTTTATTATTACACTTCTTTTATCATAATTTATATGCATCTACATGATACACATGATGTGTACCTTTACATGGGATCATTATCCCTTCTTCTATATCTTATGGCTCATAATCTATTAATCATATGATTAGTGATAATTATTTTTCTTCTTAGGGGTTGATGACTCTTAGTTTCATGATGATTTACTTCATGGTACATTTTATTCTAACATAATTATGATGGAATAATTATGTGGTAATGAAGATGTATATTTACACATTAAAACTTATTTATTCTTATATTATGCTTGTTTACATTTTCATGCCACTTTGATGTATGTATTTGGTGATATTGTGATTGGTAGAGTTAAGCATGGTTTGATTATTGTCATTATTATCATGCATATATCCATGATTTATTATATTACTTCATAGATTAATTTACAATTTAACATAGTCACAAATGGATGGTCTAATAAAGAACTATCCAATCATGCAACCTAAATAAACACAAAACATAATGCACAAAAAAATAATAATGGATATAATTTACTATCTGAAATATAATTATAATGAAGCTTTAATGATCCTAATACATGATGGGTTAGTGGAGGACCATAATGGGCCAAACAGTGGCAATAGGAGAAAAAAGGTGATTTCAATTAGGCAAAATCATGAAAAGCATCTTTGACTTTTTACTTGGATTGGGTGATTTCAATTAGGAAAAATCCAAGTGCCTTATCAGAAAATTGAATTAAACCACTCAATCACTTTCATTCACTTTCAATGTAAAATGACCCCAAAAATTTCAAGGCAATTTAATGATTTTATTAACTTAATAATTCATAGGCAAGATGCAATTTACAATATGCAAGCTTTTCAATTATATTTTGATTATCCAATCCTCTATTCTTCATCTCATCAATATCTTCACTGTTTGCACTTCCCACACCACCTCATCATACTCTTTCATTAGTTTTATTCATATGATTTTTTTTAAAAATGGATGTATTCAATCATCTATAGGCCGTATTACCTGTAGTCTCCCCCCTCTTCCTATATGCTACATTTGGCTTAATCTTAGTGTTTACTTCTTTGTTATTTTTTTGGTTTTTTTTTGCCATGCCACACTCTTCCATGTCCTCTTATTTTTGTTTTAAATATGACCTTTTCACCTTCTTCGCAATCCCACACCCCTCCTTTTTTTCTCTTGGTTTTTTAACAATTTAATCTTAATTTCATAATATTAATTTGTCATAATTATTTAATCCCCCTTTCCAAAATGGTGCAATTTTTGTATGTTGATTTCATCTGCAATTAAATTATTTTCTTCTCCATGTTGGTGCAACTCCTTTTTATGCCCACATTTAATTTTCTTGTATTTTTGTCTTCAATTTTCTTTTCCCCATCCTTCCAATCTGACTACACCTCTTCCCATTCCTCTCTATTAATGACCCAAGAAAAAAAATAATTTTCTATTATACATTTGAATTTCCTCTTGTCTTTAGCTATGCTTGACATTATTAATCTTTCTTTTATATTTCAAACCTTAAACATTCAATCCAATTCCTCCTTGCAAAAATAAAATAAATCATGGATCATTTCATATCAAAGAAGGATTGAATAAAAATAATAATATGATTCGAAATAAGATAATTTGTCAAATGAAATTGATAATAATGTCACTACAATATACCATCGAAACTTCAAAAACCAAAATGAAAAATCACAAAGCCATTTTTTGACAATTTTATTCATTCCATTCTAAATTTTTTTTTGATAATGATGATGATAGTAGTCATACCAATCAAGAAGAGTATGATCCCTTAGATCATGATGATAGTCTTATGGACCAATATAATTCTACCCATGAATACTTTGATGACATCATTATGAGCAATCTTTCCCCAATATCCAATCAACAAACCAAAAACCATCTTATGGATCAACAACCTTCAAATCAAGAAGATGTTAGTGCTAGTTTCCCATTGGGACAAAACTAAATATATATTAGTTATCTTGTGTGGACACTAAAAAAGTAACCCTTCTACTTTTTTTTGTCTTGTTTGGGCCCTCCTTGTGATTTTGGATTAATTTTTCCTTGATTTAATGTTGTAATGTGGATAACATATTCACATTAGTTCTTGGGCCCTTGAAAAGTGAATAAAATACGTGTCTTGTAAAGGTGTTGTAAAGTGTTGTAAATCACTTTCACACTTTTCTAGACTTTTATTAAGAATTTAAGTCTCATGGACCTATCTTTCCCTCAATTCAATGTTGTAAAATTCATTCTCACATTAATCTAGAAGGCTTGTAAATTAAACCTAGTTTTAATCTAGTGTTGTAATGTGTTTTACACATTCACATTGGATCTTGTGCCTTTCTAAGCTAAGTGGACCTCATTTTAATGTTGTAGAGTGTATTTAACCATACTTTAACATTGAAATTTGTGTCCCTATCCCTAATCACCCTTTATATCATCATTAATAGGCCCCTTATTTTTGCATCCCAAGGCATATTTTGGCTAATATCCTGATAAAAACACTTTAAAACCTTGAAATCTTGCAGACCCACCTCAAAATACTCAAGGTGGGACTCATTCGCCACCTTGGGTGAATGAGGTCCCTTAGGTGGGACCCATTCACCAAGTGTGGCGAATGATTCCCTTTTGGGACTTTTTCAAAATTGAGCGAGAAAATTGTAATCCTAACTTGAATTTTGATGAATGTCGGCCTTGGAGATCAAAATAATGGTCAATTGAGTGGCTTTCCTATATAAGAGAGATCTCTAATCCTCATTCCATCCATCCATCATACATTCATGCCATCAAGTCAAGAGTTAAGCACTTCAAGTCTTCACAAGGTCATCAAGATAGCTTTCAAGATCAATTCTAAGGCATTCAAGAGCAAAATTCTTCATCAATTGTTGTAGCAATTTAAGATCCATCATCATGGAAAGTTTCTAATTGCATTATCTCATTTTCATGCTTCATTATATTATTTCATCATTTTGGTTTAATTAGCTAAAAGGGGTTTGACCAAGGAAAATCCCTATCCCCTAACAATCAACATTTTCTCTCTTTCCTTGTGTGATCACAGATCTAGGTGCTTTGAAGGCTTGAAGACCATTTAAGATTAGATTTAAAATTTTTTAGACTTGTATCCCTATTGGAAAGGTAAAAATATTCACAAAAATTCACTTACATCCCCAAAAATTAGGGTTTCTGATTCAAACACTTGGAGGTACAGATTGAGCAAACTGAGAGCTACAGCTTCCACTTCTAAGTTTCCAGAAAAGTAAAAGTGGACTCATTCACCAAGAGTGGAAAATGAGTCCCACTGTACCTATTTTTAAGATAATTTTGTGGATTTGGATACCCATTTGGCTAAAATAGGCTCCGATGCAATTTTCCAAAATTGAGACTAATTCACCTAGAATGGCGAATGAGTCCCACCAAGCTTAAAAATCAACATTTTTAGAATTTCATAACTATTTCTATCTCTTGAAGGTTTCTAGGTGCACACCATTCTCATCCTTACTCTTGTTTTTCTTTATTTACATTTCTAGGGCATTCTTTAGGTCATTTAGCATTTGTTTGCATATCACACTGTGTTTTCCAACATTCTATGTTTTCCAAGTTTACACTTGGTGGTGAACCCCTTTTTTGTCTCAATCATCTCCAAGGATACCTTATAGTTAGATCTCTCACATCCTTAATTAGGTTGAGATCTCTAAGGTTTCCTTGAATGTGAATATTGGAAAGTGGATCCCTCTCCTTGTATCCCATTTTTTGGACAAGGAAGTGAAGCATCCATTTTTGGTGTCCACATTTTGGTGAACCTAGTAAATGAGTCCCACCAAGCTTAAAAATCATCATTTTTAGAATTTTAGAGCTATTTCCAGTCTCTTCAAGGTTTCTAGGTGCACACCATTCTCATCCTTACTTTTTTGTTATGCTTTATTTACATTTCTAGGGCATTCTTTAGGTCATATAGCATCTGTTTGCATATCACACTGTGTTTTCCAAAATTCTATGTTTTCCAAGTTTACACTTGGTGGTGAACCCATTTTTTGTCTCAATTATCTCCAAGGATACCTTATAGTCATATCTCTCACATCCTTCATTGGGTTGACATCCCTAAGGTATTCTTGAATGTGAACATTGTGAAATCAGATCCCCCTTTCCTTCTTTCCATTTTGTGTGGTCAAGGAAGTGAAGCATCCATTTCCAATGTCCACATCCTTAAAATAACCTTGACAAGTAAAACATCATTCTAGGATAAGACCCTCAACACCATTTTATGTAAAATTTCTAAATCCTCAAAAATAAAACCAAAGCCTTATCCTCATATGAAATTCCTTCTTCACCTAAACCATCATAAAACAATCAATAATCTAATAAGAAATCCTATAAATCACTTAATATTACCTTATACAAAAAATATATAAATGATTTTATCCAATGACTCCAAACAAAGGATCACTTTCAGCATAGGAATAACAGAAAATAAGAGTCTCACAACACCCACAATCCAAGGCCATAATCCTTTATTAAATGCATTTTTTATTATTAGCAATGGTATAATTAACTTGAAGTCCATTAAGGTTATCCAAGAGCCTCCTTACACCATCCCTATCCATAGTCAAGCTCCATCATGCAAGTGTATTTTAAATAATAAAGCTATCAATCCAAAACCTAAACACAAGCATGTCCAAGATCCTCTTAGCACTACCATCTCCATGATTCAACCCACATGGGAAGTTAAACATAAACATTTCATGAAATCTATAAAATCTATAAAATCCAAAATCTAGAAGTATAAGGCCCAAGAATATCCCACTAATCAAATCATACTATTAGATGAGTATATTGAAGGGGGTATTGTTCAATCAAATTAGAGAGAATACATTCTCTCCAAGAATTAATTAAGGCTATATCAAGAGCTCATTCTAAAACATGATCAAACTTACTCCAAAAAAAATTAAGATCAAAGTAGTTGAAGCAATTCCATGAACCATACCATAAATTCCCAAGAAAAAAATAAACATATTGTCCATAATCTAACTACCCTCCCTTTATATGATGAGACACTTGATCCCCATGAATACATAGACAAGCAAATAAATCACATAAATCATATCAACAATCAATTTATGAATGATGTTGATCACATTTAGAATGAGGATAATCCAATAATTATTGATCACATGGAGAAAATCATTCATCAAGGTATTAGAATTATAAATGAGGAGAAAGTGAAAACATCCTATTAGCTTGGACCAACCACCTTTGTTCAATATAGTCTTCTTATAAAGGAACATATTAAAATTTGTACAATGATTCCTAGGCATCTAAATATAGTTTTTCATTTTTTTAAAGTAAAAAATATCATATTATAAAGAAAAACATCAAATTATTAAATTTCAAGGAAAATGATTAGGCCTTCCTCAGAAGGAATCCTATAACCCATACATGTTAAAAAAACTAATGATTTTAGGTCATCAACCACAAGTCTCCTAATGAACACACTATGGATGTTAGTGACACTTTTTTATATTGTAAGGAATCTCATCACTCCTATAAATATCTTGATATGACCAACCATTTTATCAAAAATACCATTCCTATTATCGAACTTGACCTCCCATCACCTAGATTCACCAATCAAGACCAATAAAATCACACTCCATTTGAATTATTTAAAAATGATATTAAAGCTATCATGAAATTTATGAGATTCCAAGAAAAAGATAAGTAATAAAACAAAGCGAAGAATCCAAATCCACACCTCCAAAACTCAAATCTCATCTTCAAAGCCAATCACAAAATTTGAAATATAAATTATAATATTCCAATCCTAATCACAAGAAATAAAATCTATCTAGATCCCAACATCCTAAAATATAAAATCTAAAATTACAAAATCCATGTGGATCCCTTAATCCAAAAATCTAAAATTTAAAAATTCAAAATCTAGGTGGATCCCTAAATCCCAAAACTTGAAATCAAAAATTCCAAAATACATTTGGATCTATAGATCCCAAAATATAAAATCCAAAATCCCAAGAATCTTCAAATATCATGAATCCCAATCACTAAAAACCCAATATCCTATCATCAAAGATCCAAAGATCCAAAATTTTCCATCCGATCCAAAACTAATCCATTCATATAATGTGACATGGTGTGTAAATTATTTTTGTCCTAATTCCCCTCTGTCCAATAGTATTTACTCATTCCTTCACAACCACATTCTTCTATCTAACCCTTTTCCACAACCAAAGTTCCAGTACCCAATGTATCTCCATAATTGTCCCTCTTTAATCCAATCTTTCACATGAAAACCATACATCCTTCATCCAACCTAACTCCCATTCTATTTTCTTTAAAATCATCCTATAACTAAGGGGTTATGATGATACTATGCCATGTTTGTAAAATTTTGGATAATATTACTTAGCAATCAACAAAGTTCACAACAACATCCATTAAGAACATGAAAATAGTATGGTGCACATGAAGCAATTCTTAGAACATGAAAATTATTGGTCCACCATGGAAAGTGATGAC
This sequence comes from Sequoia sempervirens, assembly GCA_007258455.2. NCBI lineage: Eukaryota > Viridiplantae > Streptophyta > Pinopsida > Cupressales > Cupressaceae > Sequoia > Sequoia sempervirens. The sequence goes on along the minus strand of VDFB02047230.1, from coordinate 552,417,240 downwards.
CATGAGCTATAAGACCTCATGAAAATTATGCATCAAAAATATCTTTACGTAGCAACAAATTAGAAACCCCCCTCCCCCCCAACAAAAAATATCAAAGAATTAGAAAATAACCAAAAAAGCAAAAAATAGGAAAAACATCAAAAATAAAAAATCAAGAGTAAAGAGAAAATTTTCTTCCAATGGTAAAAACCAATCCTATGGTTCCTTAAGAAAGTGTCATGATGAAAACCTATTGACACATATATGTGTAAATTAGTTATCTATGTGTACCTACACTTGGGAGTTAGTTGTTTGATTCATGTACATTGTCCATGATTTAGAGCTCCTATCTAACCATCTATACCATCCCATCATACATGTTCATCATATTCATATACCCACTTAATAGGTTTAGGTAAATTCATTTCCAACAATTCACCACCAACAATTCATTGACGTGACATATTCATCATGTATAAAATCACCACCAATAGTTTTTTGTTGTGGTATATTCATCGCGTATACTTTTTTTATGCATTCAACAAAATCTTTGTACTTTTTCTTTTTTGGGTACTCTTCACCACTTAAATATTGAAAAAAATTATACATAGTGAATATAGCACAATGATGAATTTTTAGAGGTGAATTGTGTACACGATGAATATGCCATGATGATGAATTGTTGGCATTGAATTGTTGGCAGAAAATTGTTGGTGGTGAATTGTTGGGCTAGGAATTTTCCTAGAGCCCCATTAAACCATACTAATCCATCCTCCCTTTCTACTTTTGATCTTGATAAGGACAAGGGAAATATTTTGAAACATGATTTAGAAGCTTTTTGACGTGTACCTTGTCTTTTGTAATAAATACTCCCTCCAAAAAATATCATAGTGTATTCCATGAGTATCATATATAGAGTGGGGACATGTTCCAACATGATGTAATATTTGGAAGCAACATCCTAAATTAATCCATCACCCATCTATTCCATCCCAAATCTTAATCCATTTCCCATCCCATACAAATATTAATTCCTTACTCATCCCATCCATTCCTCCCTCCATCCTTGTCTCTAGACTTGGGTTTCCCTTGTAATTAGATATAATATTGAGACAACCAAGAATACCCATAATAAATCCATCCAAATATATAAAATCATATATACATAGCTAATCTAAAATTCAAACCTCCTAATCATTCAAATGTAGTAGCAAAGAAAAATCAATCCAAACAAATCTTGCCAAGCAACTTAACGCCCATCCAAAAGCATCCATAGGATTTTCCCCTCATCTTGCTAAAATCATTTTTTAGTTCTAAATAAATCATTACATAATTATTCTTGAGATATATCATATCCCATCAACAACACTATCATCATCATCTTCAATCAATATTTGGCATTTAGCTCCTTTTTTTATAAAAAGGGGTAAAAAATTTATTGAAATCAAGAAGTAAACAATACAAGGAGATTAGGGATCTAGAAGGAACCCAAGAAAAGAAAGCTCATGAACACTCAACCCAAAAAAAACCACCACCCTCACATCCACAACCACCTCAATCAGCCAAATCATCAGAAATGACCCTCTCTAATTCATGATGATACTTAGGGGATAACTGCCCCCAACCCTCAATCTTCCAATTCTCATCTTGCTCTGAAGCCCACTCGGCTAAAAAATCCATAGCCCTATTCCATTCATGCGGGATGTGTGAGGAAGACACCACATCCAACATAGAGCACATCTATAGAATCTGATGAACAACCAGAGAAAGCTTCCAATTAACATCAGTCCACTTTCTCTCATTCAACAAATTAACGATAATTTATGAGTCAGACTCACAAATAATATTATACCAACCCAAAGCATAAGCACACTCAATAGCTCCAAGAATCACCAACCCCTCCATAAAATTGTTAGAATGCTACCCTTTATGAAAGTAAAAGAGGAAAATAACCAAGCCACAACAATCTCATCCAACTCCACCAATCTCAACAGGCCCATGATTACCCCTGGAGGAACCATCTACCAACCCTCTTAACCTTTTTTTAGCCTATCCACCTCTTCTAACACAAGTAGAGCCTGGAGTCAAACCATGTAAGCCCATTATATTCACAATCTCATAATCACTCCTTTCCAAAGGATACACCACTTCACATTTAGCTTCGACCATCTCATTAATCATCCCAACAATTTTGTGCCAAACCTATTGAACCAACAACTTGTCCCCATGAAAAATCTTGTGATTCCTTTCCAACCAAATTTTCCAAAGGATGAAGGTAAGCCCAATGCACCAAACAATTTGGAGGAAAGAAACCTAAGAAGGAGGTCTACCCATACTATTCTATAAATCAAAAAGGGAAGAAGCATGAACACAAGGATGTTTCCAAACATCCCACCAAAAATTCCAAAGACCATAGAGAAAGAAAAACAGAAAAATAAGTGGGTAGAATCCTCCTCATATCAACCACATAGAATGTAAACAGAAGGGCCCTGGAATCCCCACTTCTGAATATTTTCCCAAGTCAAACATCTAGTCCAAGCTAGAGTCCAAAAAGAAAAATTACACTTTGGCCAAGATAACTTATTCCACACATTTTTACACCAAGGAACCTCCATTCCACCCAACATACGAGCCATCAACACCTGATACCCACTAGCCATAATGAAAGAACCCTTAGGATTTGGACCCCAAGCAAGAATATCCTTATCCCAAAGAGACCTACAATGTCTACATGCCAAAATATTATGAAGTTCAACATGGTCCTCCTCTTAGACAACAACAGGCTAGACACAAGGTTCCTTCCACCTAGCCACCTTTGTCTACCCACAGGGATAAGAATACTTAAAATAAATCACCCTTGACCAACCAGCCTCCAAGAAGCTCTGGAAAAGATTCAACAAATTATGATACTAATGCAAAATGGGGGGAAAACCATCCCAAGCATCAGACCAAAAGAGAGTCTCATCCCCCCTATTACATATCCAGAACAATCCCTCCTTGATCAGCACAACCCCTTTCTTAAGAGTACCCCAAATCATTGAACCTTTCCCCACCAAAGGGTAGTGGGAATCTCCTCCTTCGGAACCCCTTGAAGGTACTTGTGAGATAAAATTTGAGCCCAAATATGATCTCATTCTAAACACCACCTCCAATAAATCTTTGCAGCCAACATCAACCCAGACAAAGATGACTACCGCAAACTCGAACCCACAAACTGGTTCAAACTACACACAATATCCTACTTCACAAGGCTCCACCTAGAAGAAGAAAAACTTCCAACCCATAAGAATTGTCTAACCAAAGAGTCCAAATCCCTAAAAAAACCAATTGGATCCACCTAGAGCATATACCTATAAATGGGAAGATCTTGCACCACATATTTAAGCAACTAAATACACCTAGCAAAGGACAACCATCTGTGAGTCTAATGATTAACCTTCACAGGAAACTTATACAGAATATTATACCAAGAACCCCTAGAAAGAATACCAAAAGAAATAGGAATACCAAGATAGGTTAAAGGGAAAGAGCCAATCTAAACCTCAAAATTGAGCAATCCTCTACTGGATAGGTTGCAGAGTATTGAAGAAGAAAATGGAAGATTTATTGTCATTAATCGTTTGACCAGAAGCGGCAAGATAAGTATCCAAGGCCTTGTGAAAAATAGTGGCTTCTCTAACCTTAGCCACAACCATCAAAGTAGTATCATCCACAAATTACAATGAGATTGAGGAGGAAAACCATTACCCTATCCCCAACCTTGAAGAAGACCCAACTCCACATTACACTTCAACAATCTTCCCAATCCTTCAGCAAGGATAATAAATAAATAAAGAGAAATAGGATCCCTTTGATGAAGGCCCCTAGAAACACCAAAAAGGAGGTGGATGTGACACAACTCATAACCCACTGGACCCATTCCTCAGCAAAACCAAAGGCAATAAGAACTTTATGCAAGAAGGACCATTTAACTCTATCATAAGCCTTTGCCATATCTAGCTTGATGAACATAGCCTTTTCTTTGAGGAAGCCATGGAATGAATAGTTTCAGTAGCAATGAACACTCCATCTAGAATCTATTGATCCACCACAAATCCAATTTTTTCCTCAAAGATAGTCCATTTAAGCCATCGTTTCAACCTTTTAGCTATCAACTTGGAAATTATTTTATAAACTACATTGCAGAGGGAAATAGGCCTAAATTGAATCAGTTGATCTTCCTCCTCACATTTGGGAATGAGCACAAGGAAAGTAGAGTTCAAATCCCTCAAGATCTACTTATTCCTCTCAGACTCACAAACCACTTCCAATAAGTCCATCTTAATGATATCCCATAATTCCTGAAAGAATTCAATTGGAAAGCCATCTGGGCCCAAGGCTTTCCCTTTCTTCATTTGAAAAAAAATTGTCTCCAATTCATCCAATGAAATGTAACCCAAAATATGCTCATTCATCTCCCTAGTAACCAAGGAAGGAATACAAGACAACACATAGGTTTCCTCCACCAAAACATCTTGTGAATCCTCACTAAATAAGGATGCAAATAATTGTGAGGCTTCTCTGGACATATCATGCCAAGAAGATAACTTTTCACCTCTATCATTCACTAGAATCAAAAGAGAATTACCATGTCTCTTGGCTTTCATTGAATTGAAGAAGAAAGTGGTGTTTTTGTCCCCCTCTTGTAACCACTCAACATGATATTTTTATTTCCAATAGATTTCTTCATGCAACTCACACTCTTCCAAAGCTTTCAAGGCTTTTACCTCATACTTGAGTAAATTTTCTGAAAGACCCAACTCCCTTATCTCCCAAGTAATAACATCCAAGTCATCTTGAGCAATAATCTTAGCATGAAAAATAATTCCAAAACATTTCTTGTTCCACCATTTGAGCTGATACTTCACATATTGTAGCATTTTAGAAAAAAAATACATCGCAGTACCATAGGCAGGTGTCCCCATCCACCACCAATCAACCACATACTCCTGCAAACAAGGATCCCTTAACCACATAAGCTGAAAATTAAAAGAGGGGGACCGAGGAGCACGAGCTAAAGCAGTAGACAAATTAACAGGCCAGTGATCTGAGCCCCTCCAGTCTAGAATCTCAAAACTAGTAGACCACGATCCTCCAATCCAAAAATAGGAAACCAAGAAATGATCAAGTCTCTCAACAATAAAATCCTCCCCCACCCTCCTACTATTCCAAGTAAACTAACCATTTTGAGGCTTTATGTCAACAAGATTCAAGGAAAACATATTATCATGAAGAAGGCAAGCTGAGGGTTCCAACCATGCAATACCACCCTTCTCATCTAACTCATTAATGGCATTGAAGTCACCAACAATAATCCATGGAAAAAGAGGGGCTAGGCTATGAATAAAATTGATATGAGACCACAAATATTGCTTACTAGGAAAATCAGTAGGCACTTAGATGTCTAATAGAATAATAGTTTCCTTCATCTCCAAACTTGAAGTTATTGCAGAGATAGACAACTTTGAGGAAATCCACCAAAGAGGATGAATCTTTAAAGGGTTCAAAAGATAGGCCACACCCCTAGCATTTCCATGAGCCCTAAGACACTGACATTCACCTTGCATCCATACATTCAACACCAAACCAACCATACTCTCAACAAACAACTTAGTCTCCTGAATAAAAAGAGCATTAGGAGAGTGATTTCTCACCAAATCATGAACAACCTTTTGCTGAGGGCCACTGTTCAATCCCATTACATTCCATGAGAGGATGATCATTTCAAAGGGTTAGAAAGATGGGAGTCCAGAGTCTTGACAAACCTTGAATCCACCAAATCTCCCCCATCATCTTGATTTTCTCTAAGTCCTTCTTTCTCCCTACTTTGGAGGTCTTCTCAACAACCCCTTTTATTTGATCTTTCTGAAGAAGTCCCTATTGGTTTCATTTTTTACAATGTAACTAGGTTTGTCTTCTAATCTACCTATGGAATTGCCAATTCCAATTAAGGGCAGCTCAAAGGACTTGGACCAACTGACGAGGACTTTAAAAAGCCTCCTACACTTTGGGCTCTGCAATACCTAGGAGGGTGATCCCTTAATGTGTTTACAACCTCTGCACCATTATTGTAAACAACATTACCAATAACAGAAATCTCACTAAGTCGCGCAACATGATAGGATAATATCAAACAGAATTGGCTATTCCTCAACAATATCAACTATCTGGAACATGAGATAACTAAACACAATCCATAATCATTGATTTGCAATTTGTAGCAAGCTCTAGGAAAAGACAAAAAAATACTGAATCATACGGGTAATTGCAACTTAGATCAGTGCCATATATCCATTGCAGGAGTCAAATTCATAAGCATCTAAAGGTATATGACAGATTTAACACATAACATATGAAATCCTTGATGACATTGCATTACAATCTCATCAGTATGTATTCTAACTCAATACTACTTATCAAATCCTTATATAGGACATATCCGCGTATAATCCCATTCAAGCATTTTAATTAATTCCTTGAATTAAAGCTAAAATAGAATCATACACACCACAACAGTGAGATGAATGAGACAACCCTTAGTTATTTTATTCAAAGTTCAAATATACATTTACAATGGAGAGACATGAGCTTGAATTTATCATTTCAACTCAAATGCTAGTACTATTATACAACATTAAATCCCCATGAACTCAAAACCTGTTACAGAATGACTCAAAACCTAAATTGCATTTCTCTCTAAAACCACCATACTTTACAATTTGCTCTGCAACTTCACCTAGACTCGACCAAAAATTATCTAATTTGCTAACCCATACTTTTGGCCTTGAAATCCTTCTTATAGAAAATGGAGCAAACAAGCATAGGGCCAGAAAGTACACATGTCACCAGCCAATTGGAGCAACTGGTGATATTCCAAAATTTGTTACAACAGCCATCACCGTGGAGAATATTTTCGTTCATCATGTCAGTTGAGGAAAGTTGATGCAACAACAAAAACCATAAGAAACCTGTGCCGAGACTGCCATCAAAGTAACACTAGAAACCGTTGTAACCGCAACATCTTATTTACCACTTGTTAGTAGTCCATTCTTTTACTCTTCCTCAGTCACATATTTAGTTACCCATTTCTAGTATTTTTCATCAGTCGGCCAGTCAAAATTAATTACCTCATTCACCTTGACATTACAATGTGTGTATTTCACCGCTACCTAATTTGCATCCCTTTCAAAAGATTCCAAAAATGAGTTGGTACTAATAATTTTATCCATATAGCTCACCAAAAAATCATAATCTGAGTCATCACAAATTAAATTAATTGATCCTGCCACTGCTGGAGTGACCTGATTTTCCCTTGCTCATCAATTATATCAGGTAACAATGTGCTACCCCAATCATTGAAATTCTTCACCAACTCCCTGATCTTCCTACTCAAATCATCTAGTAGGGTCTAAAAACTCTGCAATGACTTAACTAATACTTGTGTAGGCTTTAATGATTGGGGCCTACTATTTGTATCAAACCTTGAGGCCTTATACATGACATTCAAATCACTGGCCCTAGGGATCCAATTTTCAATCAATGGTATCACTACCTCCTGATCCTTATCAATATTCTTTATTGCATCTAACAACAAAGAATATAAAGAATGTATAGATAGCAATTTACTATCAACTTTTTCATTTAAATGCCCCAAAATAGAAGTAACAATCTCTTTTTGCTTTGAGAAAGATCCCTCCTCACTTGCCCTCAAAGATGCCTGTAATTCATTAATTATTTGCATGAGTTACTTCTTTGTAGGATCAACAGAGCACTCTGTTTCTTCATCAATTTGTTCTAAAGGAGGGGTGAGGGAAAGATTCTGACTAGGAGACCCTAGTGTGGAAACAATTGGAGAAGCAGGAGGCACTGACCTTGCTGTTGAAGGTAATGTACTGGTTCCTGGAGCACTTGATGTCTCCCCAATCTGTTTATACCTAAACCTTTCCACCTTAGTCTAAAACTCAAAATTCTTTTGCTGCATCTTGCTATATTCCTCAATCAAAAGGTTATACTTCTCAATTAGGCTTTTCTTTTCAGCCTCCTCCCTTTGAGCAGTCTTTTGGGCCAATTTGGCCACATTCACAGTTAAATTAGTGGCCTCATTGGTTGAGGTCTCTGAAGCTTTCTTTATTATTAATCCTCCTCTAAAATTTGGATTAATATCGAAAACAACTAGTTTTCTCCTTTGTGGGGCCAATGCCCAAATTGCCAAGGTTTCATACTCTTCACTGAAAGCAGAGTCTTGAAGTGCTACCTTGACTTCTTCTTTAGAGTCTTGCAAGGGATGCTTGGACTTCAAAATAGCATTAAATGCTACAGCATCTGCAATGTCTCATTCATGAAGAATCAATACACCAACTTGACTCACCAGTTTCCTTCCTTCTTCAGGAGTGATATTCTTGAATTCTTCCATTAATTCAGCTTTTACTTCCTCATCATTTTCTTGGTCTGACCTGTCAGGTCTTAGTTCTCTTCTCTGCCTACATTTATCTTGATATTCTTCAAATTTCATCCTCCATCTCAATTACAAGAATACAGGAGTTTTTACAAACGTATTGTCATCTAGAAACTCCTTGCATGCTTCCATTCTTGCATCTTGTTCACTTTTACCTTTCATATCTAAATTAGATAAAACCAATTCAACTAGCCTAGGAGGGGAAGGCATACCAACCTGCATGTCCTAATCAGTGACAATAATTTCATTTGTCAAATTCTCTTGTGGTTGATCAATTCTTTGCCTCTTAGGGCTTGGCTCAGATGGTGGTGATGGGGGACTATCTTCTGGTGATGATTCTAAATCAATGATTTTAATTACCCTAGGCACTTTGAATTTTAGACCTGGTTGTGAAGGGAACCTCATTATTTGCTTCCCCTTTCTGTCCACTTCTTCCTCATCATTGTTGCTATCATTTTTCCTCCTGTAAATGAGCCATCTTTCTGTAGGCTGATATGATGGCCTTGTTTCAATTGGTTTGGCACCTTGTTCTTATACACCCAGACTCAATTCTAAGTTTATCTTTTTGGTTCTCAAGGTGCCCATAATCTCTTTGAAGTTCTTTGTCAGAAAATCAATTTTCTTATGGTGGGGACTGAACTCCAATAGTGGATCATATTTCGGATCCATTTTGTACACAACATCTAATAGCTTACTATGAGCTATCCATTTCTCCTTGTTCAACTCCTGTTTATTTAGGTCAAACTCATTTCTAATCAGGTCATCAGGAAAGTTGAATTCATGCACAAACTTTCCAGCTTTTATTCTTTGTCTGAAAAGGGTAAAGAAACCCTTAGGATCATGCTACCACTTTGGACCACACCTTAAATGGTAATCCTCAAAGAATTTCTCAAAATGCACCCAACCTCCCTTTGAAAATGCAAAATTCGACACCACTGTATAATCTGGGAAAAATGTTCCCTTACCCCTCCTAGTGAGGTTGTCCTCATGAATACAACCTATTTGCCACATAACTTCTGCAAACCCCACTCTTGGTGGTACATTGTATGGCAGTATATGAGGAGCTCCCTAAAAACCATATACCCTCAAAATAGTGTTGACTAGGTATGGGATAATTTCACCCCAGTTATGGTAGACTTTTAATTATGGCTTCCTCCCCTTTGGCCTGAGGAAATCATGTAATTCCTCAGGGATCCTAGGTACATTCACCATTAGTCTAGCCCTCAATCTGGAAGCAAAAAAATTATCAAATTGCACATAACTAGTACTTTCCTTATTACAAGATAAATTTGCAGCCCATATCTGCATTGGCAATCTTTCTCCATCAACCGATTGCCTTAATTTCATATTCTCAGAGAAGAAATCAGCATTCTTGGACAAGAACATATGCATCAGCATAGAATACCAAAAGAATTGAGTTCTAGTATCATTTTTCTATAACTTTGATAGCCCTTCATTTATCCTCTCAGCCAAGAAAGAAGCAAAGTCATATGTCACAGAGAAGTTGGGGTGTTGTATTTGCACCCCCATGAACATGTATGCAATGAGCATCACTGCACCAAGACTAAAACCCAAAATCTGACACAATGAATAGAAAGTGGATAGGAAATGATTTTCAAAACAATTTAATCTGAAAGGTTCCTGGTCATTAGGGCTGATATGAAATCTTGAACCTCCTACCCTAGCAAAATGAGGTGGAAGCAACTTAGTTCTAAAAAGAGACTTCAACTTTGCATATTCCTGCTTCATTTCCTCAAGATTGATAGGAACCAAGTCTTCACTCGGTTCACTCAAGTCAATTTTTTTTTGGATATCATCTCTATTAACGCTCAACAGAACCTTTCCATCGTTATCCCTAATTACCTGTGTGACAGGGTCATATCTTGCAGCCACTGCCCTAAGCAGGTCTACGTCAGGGAACACATTCGGTACCAACAGCTTTCCCAAATCATACATCCATCCATTTGAAAAAGGGTGAGGAAAATTCCTTTGTCCATACCATAATCTGAACATTTCAAAAACTGTGAGGGGAACCCTAGCATCGGCAATGTTAGAGAAATTACATACTAAGCCTTCCCCCAGGATTTTCCCTCGCATCAGAACCAATCCCTTCTTTCTATCATTCATTGACAAGGGCAACTGATCCAGGAAATCATCATACAGGTTTCTTTTCAAATAGTCAATTTGGCCAGAATGTTTCTTGGGTGGTGCCATCTTGGACAAATTAGGGCCTCTTTACAATGTTATACTTCAAATAACTAGGACTAACCAGAGATAGAAAATTACAGAACCAAACACTACAATTTCTCACAACTATAATTAAACTATAGCCCTAACACATTCATCAACAAGTTCAATGACAAGCACGGCAAATATTTTCCCAAATTTAAGTGTAGAATGACCGGAAGACACATAAATTAACTCACGACTTTTGTTCGCAGAAATTCCAACTTCTGGCTGCAATGATTCACAACTTTTCTTTTGGCTCTGCAACTTCTCCGCAAAATACTTGAATTCTTTGTAATACAAATAAATCAGGAGAATTGATTTTATTTCAATCAAATTGTGCCAGTAAATGTCTCATCTTCCATTAAAGCTCACTCGCACGCTGCACAAATGACTCCAACCATATTTGATGCAAATTTAAATCTTAGTCATCGATCCTTCAGTTTGATCAAATCATCTAACGGCTACCTTCAAAACAGGCTGACATAGTTTCCAACATGGCAATAAGGGGCCCACCATACCATACACTACCAAGGAAGTCCACATGGTGGTTGCCCATGATATCGCGATCAGTAAAGATCCTACAACTTTGGATCATGCGATGGCGGGCAACCGTAGATCTTGAGCATTAGTGATCTTGTTCATTCAACATAGTCACTATCCTTATCCTTAACCATCAAGCATATTTTTCGCTGAGATCATAACATCTCTGTCAATTTGAAGAACGTGCATCTCATAATCACTTTAGTAACCCGCAACATAACATATTAAAATTGAGTTAAAGTATTTCATTGTTCCTTTGGCTCCACTAGATGAGACACATGGTGGTCACCCGCGATATTGTGATTAGTAAAGATCCTACAACTTTGGATCACACAATGGCATGCAACCATTGATCTTGACAATATTTGATCGATGGTCACTCAAAATTTATCCCCTTCAGCTCCTCCAGATAGGACACGTGGCACCCACCCATGATATCGCAATCAACCAAAGCATTGTGGTGGGGCCATCGCGGGATGGCAGGGAATGGCTAAGATCATAACGGTAGTGCAAATTTGATCCCTCAAAAAGGCCACATGGCACCCGCCCATGATATCGTGATCAATAAAGATCCTGCAATTCCAAATCATGCGATGGCGGGCAACCATTGATATATGAAGGAAATTGATCAACGGTAGCATGAATTTCATCCCTTTGCAAAATAAAACATTCATTAAAAGGACAAGGGAACATTACTAGGCCAACGGTAAACAATGACATAAGTTTTTTTTAAACGATGAAACATGGGGCGAACCAAGACTTAGGGAAAATAAAACCCACGGAGGAAATAAAAATTAAGACCAAAGGGACCAAGCCTAGATGGAACAATAGGACATAAGACATTTTAAAACCCTTCAAAAAGTAACAGCGAAATAAATCCCAACCATGGCATAAAATAAACACAAGGGTTTTACATGTTGGAAAAGCTAAAACCCCAACCCTAAGAAATTTCCAACACCATGAAAGACCAGTAACACCAGGAAGGGTAGGAATGGAACATAAGGAGAAAAAATTAATGAAGTTCCATCAGTCCCAAGGAAGGAGAAGCCTTATTTCCTTTTACCAGATCAGATCCTGCTTTCACAAGTGGTTAAGAAATCTCCCCCTCACCCATCTTCACATCAGCAAGGGACTCAGTCTTCCCTAAAGCCACCATACTAAGATTGGTATCCATTTGCAAGGCACTAACCTCTTGTGAATTATGAATGTTATTTGAAATAAATCCCTCATGAACCACTTCCATAGCACCTTGATCCAAAGCCAACAAACCCAGGTTCACCTCCTCCTAATTGAGATCATCCAAAACCTCAAAATGAATAAAGGTGTGACCTTCCATTCAATCCTTAAAAGTCCTCTTTTGACCACATTTTTTGTAATGAGTCTTAACAAGATTAAACCCCTCAAAACCTAGAACATCACCTAGAATGGGAGCCTTGCTTTTATTAGCCTTAAGAGGGTTGTGAGGAGGTTGAGAAATATGAGGCTCTAGGGATTTGGCCCTAGGGCATCTACATTGCAAATTTCCATATTCATGAAAAAGATGACACTAAAAAGGCAAAGTCTCATAATCAAGTTGTTGCACCCAAGAATACAACCCTGCATAAATTTCAAGAGAATCTAGAAGAGGGTGTCTCAAATCAATTTCAACATAGATGTGAGAAAATTTCATAAACCTTCTCTCTTTTGTTTGTTGAGAAGGGCCCACTAGTTTCCCCAGGGTTGAAGAAACCATGTGAAAAATTTCATTACGCCAACACTCCACTGGAAATTGGGGAAGACACACCCAAACTCGATTTGGAAGATCCTATGAGGGATTAAAGCCAACATGCCAAGGCTTAATAAATAGACCAACTTGATTATGGAAGTAAGGCCCACCCTCAAAGACTCTGTTGTGATCAGCCATGCAATTGAAAACCACCATGAAATAACTATTTTCCAGCAACATTATCTCCACTTCTCCCTTGGGAGACCAATTCAAATGAGCCCATTTCTCCAAAAATTGGAGCAAAACCCGCATTCCCATAAATTTGCAAAACAAGGCATGTTTCAAAAAATAATCTATATCCTCTGCAATTGATTCAGGCTAAATTACCAACACCGGCCTCTCTTTTCTTCATTCAAGGCATCCATTAATCTTTGGGATTCGAGGTCCACTTTTTGGAGAAAAACTACCAATCGCTAAATAATTAGAGAATAGACTATTATGAAAAAGCCTCATTGAGAAGGATGAAGAATTCACACCAACAACCGTACAAAAATCTAGAGGCTCTTTGGCCCCTGAAGCTTCTCCCAGATCCCTTGCCAAGAGAAAAGAGGAAAGCATAAATCCTCCACCCCAAAGCATATAATCACGAGCAAGAGAATATGAGAAAAAGGTCACACAGAACACGAAGAGAATGGTGTTTTCCTACACACCAAAATTCCCTCCACTTAGCTCCAAATAGAGAAACAAAAACCTGCAACCAATGAAGAAAAAGCAGACCAAAGAAGAACCACCGATGGAAAATAAACTCCCCCCTGCATGCATCAAACACCCTCCACGCAAGAAAAGAGCCTTCACACAATTATCTGAGCAACACCAACCACATGCAAAGAGAAACAAAGGCATGCAACCATGATGACCTTAGAGGTCATGGTGAGCCATGCCCTTGCTCAGTCCTCCACACATGCCAAACATCACTCCTCCTATACATTTGGCATTTAGCTTGACCAAGGGAAAAATATTATTTATTTTTTGGCTTATTGTTTTTTTGCTTCCTTGTGTATCTCGTCTTTCTTTACATCTATGTGGCATTTTATGAAAAACAACATCATGGTATTTTATATCATGGCACCATATTTCAAATTCCTTGTGAATTTTTATTTTTGGTTAGTCCTACAACATAATGCAATAATATTGTTATGGTTTTCCATATCTTGATACATTTGATCATATGTTATAAAATATCAGTTTTCTCAAATAATCAAGATTCATAACATGTACCTTAATAATCACTCACATTTTTCATACTTCTCCCTCCCCTTCAACATTAATATTCTCATATTTAACATCTATCCTTTTAACTAACTCTACCTCTTATCACCAATCCCTTCATCCATCATTAACACTAAATCCCATCTATCTCTTACCTTACTCCATAAACATTCTATACCTTACTCCATAAACATTCTATAGTGCCCCACCCATTTGCTTCTTGTTAATGTGAGATCAATATTTTAGCTTCAACATTCCTCATGATTGTTATTGTGATTATTTTATGGCTCTAATTGGTGTGTATTAACCACCACCTATTTGAGATGAGACTCCTCAACATGTGGGTTGTTGGAATATTATATATTTATGTATGTTTGGTTATCATTATGCTTCAATTGATTGAAATGTATTATTATGTCATGATTAAATAGGATCCTGATTATTGATGTTTAGAAGGAATGGTTTATTTAATGATTCATATGATGGATGTATAGATTGTTGGATGCTATGGATTTGTTGCTAATATGTTGTTTTCATTGATGTCAACACTATTAGCATTTGGTGTATTAGAGGCTATATATGTCGAGGATATTGAGAAATTTGTAAGAGAAAGTATTCCTGGTTCCTAGTGGATCTATCCAAGTCATGAAGGTGTCATGTTTTGTAAATTGAATACTAGTTGGTGTAGATTAAAGGGTTTATTTTTTAGTGTTTCTAGATCATCCACCAGAAGTTTCAGAGGTCTGTGTGAAGTTTTGGTTGTATTGTGGTCTAATAGTTTTATGTGGTCTCTATCAGTGTTCCTGAATGAATATTGTGTGATTCTGATAATCTCAGTTGTTTTGGATGTTTCTCTATTTTTTCTTGGTTTTCTTAGATGTCTCTAGACCATTCTCTATCTTTGTGGTATGTTCACATTAATCGGTGAGCTCGTGGTTGAAGATCTTTTCTTGTGCATGTTCAGTTTTTCTTGTTTCTGGACGACATGTTGGTGGTAGTGTATTTTGGATCTTCGTGGTGAATTTAGTTAAAGTATTTTTTTTGTTGGAGATGTTAATTTGGGTCTCCACTATGTTGTGGCCGACCTTGGTGGATCCACATTAAAAATTTATTTGTAAATTTGGGCCAACATTGAAAATATGTTTTATTTTCCCAGTTGACTAAGTTGTGATGAAATCTCATGTAGCGGATATATAAGAGTTATTGTTTCATCGATGTAGTGTGTTGGAAAGGTTTTGAGTGTGCTCCTATGTGTGTATATCATTTGATTGTCGAGCAAAGTGTGAAGAAGATTGAGCGAAGTGTGAAGAAGGTTTTGTGTGCTTAATTGGAATTGTAATCAGGCTTGTGTAGAAGCTATTTTCTTAGTTCATACCCTCTGAATTTTAATCCTATTCTATATTATTGGGTAGTGACCCCATTTTGTATTTGAGCAGTGAGCTCTAGGCAGTGTTCCTGAATGCATGTGCATTCCCCTTATTATTTCTCATTATACTTTTAATAGGGTATAATCTTGTAGACTGACATCCACCATGGTTTTTCCCCTAATAGGGTTTCCATGTAAAAAAATTGGTGTTCTCTGTCTCTCTGATGTGTTAATTTCTTGTAGTTAATTGCTTATTCATCAGATCTTAGATTAATTTAAGTGAGAAAATTTTAAGTTTCTGTGACAACTGATTCACCCCCCCTCTTAGTTGTTTGTCCTTGTTTTTCCAACAATTGGTATCAGAGCGGGTTCCTCTAAAGAAGTCTAAAAGATTGAGGTGATTTGAGATGGAAAAATTCAAGAAGGACAGTCTGAGATTTGATGGTTCTAACTACTCACTGTGGAAAGTTAGGATGCAATGTCACTTAAGGTGTATTGGTGAAGCCTATTGGAAGATTACAAAAGATCCATATGTTATTCCTTAGAATGGTCCCTCCACTATTGATGAAATCAAAGATGTTGAAAATAATATTAGGGCTATTGAAGCTCTGGTGAGTGCTCTAACAAATTCAAATATGGCTAATGTGATAGGACTGCAGATATCTCATGAGATTTGGACAAAGTTGGAAACCTTGTATGAAGGAGATGCTTAGGTGAAGATGGCTAAGCTACAGAGTTTGAAAGGCAAGTATGAGAATTTGAAGATGGGTGAAGATGAAAATATCACTTTTTTTATGCAAAGAGTAAATGATATAGTGATGGGTATTAGATGTGTTGGCGGTTCTATGGATGAGGATGAAATTTTGGCTAAGGTACTTAGATCCTTGCATCCCTCCTACAAAGTGAAAACTCATTCTATTGAAGAGTTCAGATTAGTAAACAAGATGACAAGAGACACACTGGTTGGTAAGCTTGCTGCTTTTGAGATAAGTGAATTTGGTGAATCTACACCAAAGACTGAATCTGCATTCAAGGTTACTATATTCGGAAGTAACAGGAAAAGATACAGTCCGGGAGAGTGTTCCAGAAAAATATCCAAGTATGATGAAGAACTGAAACAACTTGAAGATAAAGAAAGGGAGGTAGAAGAATTGGAAGCACTAATTGCAAAGCAAGAAGGCAGAGGAAAAGGTAAGTATGAAGATGTATTTCCTATCAAATGTTTCTCTTGTAGTAAAATAGGTCATTTTGCATCAAGGTGTCCTAAAAGAGTTCTTATATCTAAGCCTAAAAATTCTACTTCTCAACACAGGCAGTACGTAAGTGCACTGCCTCTCTTGAAAGACAATCTTCCACAATCAAATTGCAGAACACTATCCCAAGGTCTCTAATGTTAGGTCTTGACAGTTCTTGGAATATTTTAGTTGTTTGATGTGATTTGCTGGAATCACAAGCTGTTCTTACGGATGAGTTACAAAGCATGGGAAGTTGGGTCTTGAAATGGGATTTCTAAGATGGAAAAGTTGTGCATTTGCTGTAGGTTCAAACAACAGTCTTGAACTCCATTTTTATCATTGGATTTAGCTTTACAGTGTGCAATGAACCTTTCCTAAGGTACTTATAAAAAAAAGGAAAAAAGGGCAAGGAAGAGAGAAGGTTCCTGGATCTGAAACTACGAATGAATAGTGATAATGGGGTTCCTACAATGGACAACTTCTTGGAAACAATATTCCACTTAACTAGAAATCTCACAGTCTCATGGAATTTGTGCTATCTTCTAAGGTCTGTGAATGTTTGGTCTTTCATTCACCATGTGCATGCATGAACAAAGATGAAAGTGTGGAGCAGCTTTGAATTTAAGCCCAGACTAACTTTACATAGCTATCTACCATCAGCAAACAACAAAAAGTATGGACTAAGAAATCATCTACACAGTAGGAATTTTCATAACCACAAAACAACATTCCTAAAATCTACCAAAGCAAGAAAATAGTTAACTAGAACAGCAGTACAAATCTAATTAAAGCATCTAACAATGGAGGTTGAATCGAGTAACATGAGAATAAACTCAAGAAAATGCACCAAGTCAATGTATTTTCATTATAAATTTTTGCAGCATGTCTTTACAACAACTCAACTCTCTTTGAAAATGAGAGGAGAGCCCTATTTATACTGCCCAAAAAGTCAAATGAATGGCCAAGATTGATTCTCATTGTGTGGCCAAGATTCATTACAAAATAGGGTTTCACCAAACCTCAATATATTACAATTTAAAAACAACATTTTGTCCTCTTTCCCTATTTTTTCATCTAGTGACGGCACTGTAGCGTTTTGTCTTTTTGTTGATTGTTGTTTACTGTAGCTACTCTTTGGGGAGCTCTTTATCATCAATGGGGTTATCCTCTTGTTTCTTTGATGTTGTATATTCTATGAACTTCAAGATGACTGGCTGGAGTTTATCCACCTCAATAATCTCATACCGCAACATTTGGTAGCTCCATTCTTTTGCATTATCCTCTAGCTTCTTCTAGTCCTCATCGTACTTTGTACCTTGATCCCTGAACAGCTTTGATTGATCGAAGTCACGGGCAGCAAAACTCATGAATTCCACTGTCATTTCACTAGACATCCCGTCTTCCATCTTCTTTTGGAAGTAAGGTTTTACCTTCTCTGGATCCATCTATACTGTGGGCATGTCGTACTCCGTCATTAGCTTGAGGTATTAGGCACATTCTGCTCTGATTTCTTTGATCCATTCGATATCTGGATCCACTTTATTCATTATTTATTCCAACCTTTCCTTCCGGTTGTCAAAGTCTCACCACCACACATCCATCAACCAATGATCGTCCCTGTTGAACGCAAGCTCCTTTTCCCATGTGGCTTTTGGTAACTAAAGGATAGCCTCAATCTTTGGAAAGGTGGAGTCATATGTTGCAGGGAATTCAGTGTCGAGCTTCCTCGTGCCTTCCAAAGATTGTTGTAGATCCAAGAACTTGTTGGCTATCCTAACAGCCCGACTAATTCCCATGTTCCCGACATACAGGACCTGTCGGAACTAGCTCTCTGTAGTCCTTTCCAAGTTCTTCCTTCTTCCATCTTATCAATTTATTCCTTGGATAGCAGTTGAGGTGGAGCCATGGATGTGGTAGGCAGGTCATCAACTGAGGACCACTGCTGGATGTAATCTGTCAATGCAGCCACCTGTGCCTTAAGCTCATCCTTTGAGACCTTATCCTGCTTTATCAGGTGTACCACCATGGCAACTGACTCCTCAAGGTTTCCAACCTTTTTCTCCCTAGTAGCGATTCCTAGATCCATGGTGGAGATGTTGTAGGTTATTCCCTCCTAGCCCACTACCGGTGTTGCTATTTGTACAGCCCGAGACCCAGAAGCATCCATTGTTACCTTGGATCTAATCTTCGGCTTCTTCTCTTTTCTAATTGTAATTTGTGCTCTAGCCAAGATAGCTTCCATCCTTGCCCTTGGGTCCTTTAGCATAGGGGTTTTCTTTTCGAGTTATCCCTTAAGCCACTCAGGCATAGCAGCCTTCTCCTTTGGTGATTCATGATCACCTTTGCCTTCCTTGGTTGAGACTTCAATTTCCCCACCCTTGGGGGGCTCTTTTTCCTTTTTAGCAGCATCTAATTCTTTGTCATTGGAGTCCTGGACGAACATGAGGTGCTTGATAGGAAGTTTGGTAGATAATAGTTGTTGGGGACTTTCTTCCTTCTCCATCTCTTTGGTTTTCTCATCTTCAGGTTTGTGTTCCTTGGGTTGCTCAATTTTGATGCTCTTGATAGCTAGAGCCTCACCCTCCAATTCAGCTTTCCCCAGACTATCTTCTTGTTGTTGTTCTTCTTCTTCAAGGGGTGACATTTCTGCCTCTTTTCTAGTATCTTTCGGGTGGCGGGTCATTTCTTCCTCAAGGTCTTCATCAAAAGCCTACACAATGACCTTGCCACCACCATCCTCCTCCTTGTCCCTGCTCTCTGAGGAGCCAGTTCCTTCCTCCTCGTAGGCAACCCTGTCGATCGTCCGATGCTCATACTCTAGGTGTTCGTGGTACTCATCAGCCTCCTCCTCAAATTGCTTTGAGGCTTCTTGTTCTCATTTCTCCCATTCCTAGAGATTAACATGGTGGCCTCCATAGCGGGCGGCCCTATCAGAGGATGTGAAGGTTTGGCAGTGGCAAGGACCTGTGCGAGGGCTGCTTGAAGAGTGGGATCCATAAGGATCTGGGAGAGCTCAGAGGGGATATTTTGCATATGCTTGGAGAAGGCCTCAGGCAAAGCAGATGCGAGTAAAGGTGTCATCACCACAGCTAAAGGGAATGACGTGGTGGGTGACATAGCAGCAGAGGTAGGAGTAGTTATGGCAGAGGAAAATTCAATTACTATCACGGACTCGGCCGGACGTGAAGGGGCGAGATGGAAAGTGATGTCCATTTCCAGTGGGGATGTGGCGATCATGGCCAAAGAAGTAGGTGGTGCAACAGTCAGGGCAAGGAGAGCCAAGAGGGGTTCTAATTGATCAGTACCCTTCACTTCTTCCTCTTGGATTAAGGGTTGCTCCACCATACCCCCTTGTTTCTTTTCTTGTATAGACCTTGGGGTCAGGAGACTGTTCTATTTTTGTCTCCTTCCTCTTCTTAGACCTGGTGAGTGGAGGAGACTTGGACATCTCGCCGGTTGAAGTGGTGGCAGCAACATCCTCTATGGCACTTGGCTCACTTTTGAGCCCTTCATAAGTCAAAATTACCCCTTGCTGCTTTAGTCAGACCACTTGTCTATCAACCCACTCCTTAGTACGGGCTAAGATTGGCTTAGTTATAATGTCGAGGTCATCAACCTCCTACTCATCCCAATCTATTGTTGGTACTGGCAAGTTGGCGACCACGGGGTACCTAGGGTCCATTATGGTGCTCTCATCCTCTTCAACTTGGTCCAGTATGGGAAAATGCTGCACCTTTCTTACAAACTGCATAGTCATCCGCATATAGTGCCTTGCACGTACTTCTTTATCATCCTGACAATCCCCCCAAAATTCTTCAATGTGGTGCAGATGAGTGAACCCTGGTCCTAATCCTTTCCTTACATGCCCATATGGGTCCATTCACGGGCGAGCAGTGTGTAGATGAAAATGGTAATCTTTCAGTTCTTTCTCGGAGTTACCAGTGCATTGGGAAGTTTGTAGTTTATGCATGCCCTAGCCAAGAGTCATGAGATAAGAGATCCCTGCTATGTGTTTGCCACTGAAGATCGCTTGTATGTGTTGGAGTTGTAGGGAGAGCTCCAGTAGGATGATTCGATCATTGGGGTACCGAGGCAACTTGTTTGGCCTCTCGGTGAAGCATTGGGCACGGATGTACGTGAACTTTGGGTATTGGATGAAGAGGAAGGCATATTGCTTCAGGAAGGCTCAAGCACTGTGAGAGACTCATCTCTCAAAATCTCTAGCAATCATTCTGATGATGTGGCTAGTGAAGGTGTCATTGACCCTGCAATACTCCTTAAAATTCTGGTATTGGAGTTGGGGATACCTGTCATAGGGTTTCAGTTTTTGACCTTTCTCTTCATCGGGTGCCATGAACAACCCGTTGTATTGCTTTCGATCCGCCAAGGAGTAGACGAGGTATGAAGTCATATAGAATTTGGAGCTTTTCTTCACGTTGAGGAACTGCTCATGAAAGCAGTCACTTATTATACCTCCCCAATAGAATGAGGTTTTTGTGGTAACATCTTCATTCCCCCGAAGGATATGCTCAACAAAGTATACCATCCACCCCTGAAAGAAGGCCGCAGTAGGGAGGCCCATAACCCTGCTTAGCATTGTGACCAAATCATGGTGTCTTCATAGAAATCATTGCGGAAGAGTTCGTTAGGAACCTTCATGGTGTTGCCCTGCTTTTCCTTGAGCCAATGCTGATTTATTAACTTCCTGCAGCCTGTAGGGTTACCATCCCACGCCTCCTAGCACTCTTCAATGGTAGGTGTTTCCATTTCAACGAAGGTGGGAATATGAAAGGTCTCTGTCATTCCTTCAGCCGACATATCGATGAGAATGTTGCCATCCCTGTCCACAATTGTTCTTGTATCTGGTTGATATGCCTGTCGACAGGCCATGACAAGCTTGGGGGCTATAAGAGATGGAGGAAAGCTGGCTTCCTTTGCTATTCCACTTTGTATGATAAGCCTTTCATTTTTGGTCGTTGGGTTGACCCTGACCCTTTGCTTGAACTCATCAATATTGACGTGACCTATGTTGGTGTCAGTGATTTCTTTCCAGTCCGTGGTAACCTTCGAATGCAAGGGTTCACCCTAGAACTGGTATTTCATTTGGTCTTTGTCCTCTTTCCCTCGAGGACTCTTGCTCTACTTCTTTCCTTTGTCCTTTTCCAGAGCTTCCCCTGAAGGTCCTGCACTCGATTCCATATATTCTACAAGCAAAGACATAGTCAGTGCAATTGATCACGAAAGCATTCATGTTAGTCAAAATCCAATGGAATCGGCTTAAAATAAATTATCATTAATAAGAAGATACTTCTATCTCCCGATGATATTAGTCTTTTGATTGAGGGCTTTGGGATAGTCTGGGCCCGGAGGGCTGGACTTCCCTGGCAGGAATGCTGTTTTAGAAAGGAAAATGGGGCAGAATGATCCACGAGATTCTTTTCGATTGAATTTCAATAATTGAAAAGGTTCGTAATGAAGAGGACCAAAATCAAGCATGTGGGTTGAGATTACATTTTAAATTGGGCTCATTTGGATCGATTTAGGAGCATTCAGAGGTATAAGGCCAGAAAGCCATCCGAAGATGGCTGTTTGAAACGCCCAATCAGAAACGGAGTTCCAAAGATGGAACTTCGAGGTTCGGGGCCCGGAGGGTCCAAGGGTGGTCGGTTGGTTTCAGTTTCACAATTTGAAGTGTTCGGGCCCAAGCGAGCGGGATGTCGTCATGCCTTCACTTTCTGGGACAGCGATCATTGGGCGGAAGTCCGGAGACGTCGGCCTGGCGGACCGGACCCGAGAGGAGAAAAAGCTATCAATCCATTTTCAGTTTTGAACTGAGCAGATGGAATTCTATTGCAAATACCCAATCGGCAAAACATCAATCATCGGGGTGAAGTCATGGCGAATGTTTCATGTCTCACCGACCGGTGACAGGGAGAAGGAAAATCGACAGATGGCTTCTTCTTCGGTGTGAGGTCTTGCTGACCTCCTCAAGTCTTGTCGATCACTGCAGAACAAACAGGCATGTTAGCAAGAGATTTTGCATTGGCGAGAGGTCTTGGCGAGATCTTTGGGTCTTGTTGACTGGCGAAAAGGAAAAAAAATAGATCGGTGAGACCTCCTTTATCGATGTAATGTCTCACCGACCACCAAAGGGAGGACCGAACCCGACATCAGTGTCAGACATTGGATTTTCATTTTGAGACTCACGGCGATCAGGAAGGTGGAGCTTGAAGCTCGGGAAGGCAGGCAAGATTTTCTTTCTTTTAACAGCGGAGACGGGACAGAGTCTCGGATGGCGAAGCCCGACGCGGTCGAGGATGTTTGGAGTTTACGTCGGTTTCCCAGTGGCGTGTGGAAGCTGGGGCCCGGCAGGCGGAAGGCAACCGATGATTGGCCGCTTTGAAATTTTCCATGTATACAAATGGTCAAGGAGAGGTCGGGGCCCAAAGGGCAGAGTTCTACCAAAAGTTCAAAGTTAGGGGCGGCAGAATCCGAACGGAGTTCCGAAGGATGGGACTCGGCAACTCAGAGGGCGTTTAGTAAATATCAAATGCAGACGACAAAGGGTGAGGTGGGCCCCAGAGCTTGGGTAGATGGGGCAACACCTCCATTTGAAATTGCGGCAACTTGGCGGACTTCCGGACACGGAAGTCTAGAGGCTTGGGCACGAAGATCTAAAACACCAGCCAGATTTATGTTCAAGTTCCAGTTTCGTTAGCGGGTGAAGGATGGAGGTTTGAAGATCTAGGCCCGAGGGGTCAAATTGCCATTTTGGAAAAAGTGTTCAATGTTTTCTTTTTTCGACCACCAAGAGAGAACCCAGGCCCGGAGGGCATGAACTCCCTTGCGCGAAGAACAACCGCGCTGAAGTGAAGCTCTAGATTGATCACAAGGGTACTTCTGAGGGTTTTCTCAAGTTTTTAAGACATGGGTTTTGTTCATTATATCATATTTCATCATTCACATGTCCTTTTGATCATTATTGTTCATTTTAAGCCTTAGAAATCATGAAAACATTGTTCGGGAGGGTGAACGTAAAACCTACCTCGAACACTCAATGTAGGGAGGTGTGGAATCTACTCACGATCAACAAGTGATGGCGAGGGCAATGATCGACAGAGGATTCAAAGACGGTGGGCTCCTCTGGCAAGTTCTCTGATCACTCTCTGCAACACTAACAAGTGAGAATGACAGGTTTGGGCAAGATATTTATACCCCCACCGCCATTAATGGCCTCATTAAATGCAAGTATGACAAACACTTGGGTTGGTGGATTTGAATTCATAAACGGCGACGGGAGACCTAAGGTTCGGAGGCCGGGAGGCCGCAGGGTGGCGGGCATTTCAAAATTTTAGCTCAACGGTTGCCTGTGGCAAAGAGGAAGTCAGGGCTTGGAGGGCGGAGTTCCGCCAGAGGTCCGCTGTCAGGAAAGGTGAAACCTTCATAAAATTCTGGACGTGGAAGTCTGGAAGTTAGAGTCTGAAACATTCGATGGTAGCCAGGATTTCTTTGAAAATTTTCTAGACAGCGATCACAGAGCCGGGACCCGGGGTCCAGGAAGACGCAACCCATCCGCCATTCGGGATGGTGGATACAATAGGGAAACCCATCCAGGGGAACCCGAAGGGGCAGGCCCGGTTGGGCCCAAGGCCACTGGCAAAGGAAAACTGCCAGAGAGACCCCGCAAGGCACCAAAACTTGACAAAACGAGCCAAGGGGAAGTAAAATCACCTTATGATGTAACTTTGGAGGCACGCTGACCATCCGGGGCACAAAAATGGGGCATGCAAAATGAGGCAGTGACCAAAAAAATGAGCCAACAAGGCAAAGGAAAAGAGGGTCCTCATTCCGAACAGGGCATGTGTGCTGAGGGCACAATAGATTCCAAAAGAGATGCTACTTTGTTGAAGAAGCAGTGACTGATGATGAGTCTGACAAAGATAATGGAAATGAAGATGAATGGGTTTTCATTGCTACCATTGAAGATAATCCCATGGCTACTAAATCTGCTAAAGATGAAAAAGCTCTTGTAGCCCGTGTTGAAGAAATAGATGAGTGGGTCATTGATAGTGGATGCTCACATCATATGACAGTGATAAAAGCAAATTTGTGATTCTAGAGAAGTATGACGGTGGGGTTGTGAGATTTGGAGATAAAAATGTTGGTGTGATTAGTGGTAGAGGTTCTATTTTCCTTTGTGGTAAGGATAACTCTTGTTCTTTATGTTCAAGGCTTGAAGCACAACTTGTTGAGTGTTGGATAGATGGTGGACAAGCGCTATGATCTTCAGTTCAAAAATGGAAGATGCAAGATATGTAGAAGTTTTGGGAATATGATTGCTATTGGTAAACATACAAATGGCAATATATTTTACCTAAATACTACTAGTGGGAGTTGTTTAATTGCTCAAGTAGATGAAAGATTTTTGTGGCATAGGAGGTTGTGTCATGTAAATTTTGACAAAATTATCAAGATAAGTTCCACTCAAACAGTAAGAGATCTATGTAGGTTAGTGAAGCCTACTAATACAATCTGCAAGGAATGTCAAATGGGTAAACAAACTAGAGTCTTTTTCCAGAGAAAATAGTTTCATTCAAATAATTTGCTGGAGCTACTACATACTGACCTTTGTGGTCCCTCCAGAGTCAGAATTATTCATGGAGAAAGGTACTTTATGTTGATTATTGATTATTACTCTAGAATGATATGGGTTTCTTTCCTAAGAGAAAAATGTGAAGCATTGGAAAAGTTCAAAAGTTTTAAGGCTATGGAAGAGAATGAGAAAAGTCTAAAAATCAAGTGCCTAAGATCTGACAGAGGTGGTGAGTTCACCTCCAAGGATTTTAACTCTTTTTGTGAAGAGCATGGAATTAAAAGACAATTATCTACTACCCGAACCCCTCAACAGAATGGAGTTGCAAAGAGAAAGAACAGAACAATTTTGGATGTTGCGAGAACAATGATGATGGAAGGAAATGCACCTTACATGTATTGGAGTAAAGTTGTAAGCACTATTTTGTATACTTTGAATCAGGTAAATGTTAATGGTAATTATGGTAAGATCCCTTTTGAGTTATGGTTTGGTTACAAGCCTACTATTAAATATTTCAAGATCTTTGGAAGCAAGTGTTATATCAAGAGAGATGATGATATTGGAAAGTTTAATGCAAGAAGCGATGAAGGGATCTTCCTAGGCTACTCCACTAAAAGCAAGGCCTACTGGTGCTATAACAAAAGACTGAGAAAGACGGTCGAAAGTGCAAATGTCAGAGTTGATGAGGACTCTGTCAAATCATCCAAAAATTGTGGTTATGATTCAGATGAAGACAATACAAGCCAAGGAAAGAATTCTCAAACACAGAATCTACTTCAAATTATTCCATATGTTTAAGTAAAGCAACCTCAATTTGTTCTGGTAAATCAAGTTAGTCAGGAAGCATAGACAAGTGCAAGTGTAGAAGAAAGATCAGAAGAGTCAGAATTTCAAGAATGTCCTAAAACTCCAAGGTATGTAAAGCTGGATCATTTCGAAAGTCAAATCATAGGAGATAAGAATAAAGGAGTGAAAACTAGAAGAAAGATTGTAGAAGAATATTGTCCGATTTCTAAAATTGAACCTAAAAATGTCACTGAAGCCTGTAAAGATGAACACTGCTTGGAAGCTATGAAGGAAGAGCTGACACAAATTGAAATGAATGACACATAGACACTAGTTCCCAGGCCTAAAGACAAAAATGTGATTGGTACTAAATGAGTGTTTAGGAACAAGTTGAATGAACAAGGTGAAGTAGTCCAGAATAAAGCAAGACTGGTATGTAAAGGGTATTCTTAGATGGAAGGTATTGATTTTGAAGAAAATTTTTCCCCTGTTGCTAGAATTGAAGCTGTGAGATTGTTTCTTGCTTATGCTGCATATAAGAACTATAAATTCTATCAAATGGATGTGAAGTCAACATTTCTGAATGGAGAACTAGAAGAAGAAGTATGCATTGAACAACCAGATGGATTTCATCTAACTAACAAGGAAGATATGGTCTACAGATTAAAGAAAGCTCTGTATGGACTTAAGCAAGCCCCCAGAGCCTATTATGCTAGATTTGAAAAATATTTGTTGAACCTTGGATTCACTAAAGGTATTGTTGATAGCAACTTATACTTCAAATTAGATCATGATAAGGAGTTAATTATAGAAGTTTTTGTTGATGACATCATTTTTGGAGGAGATGACAATCTATGTATGAAGTTTGCTAATGAGATGAAGGATGAATTTGAGATGAGTATGATTGGAGAGATGAAGTTCTTTCTGGGATTGCAAGTTACTCTGTTAGACAAGGGAATCTTCATATCTCAATCCAAATATGTGAGAGAAATACTGAAGAAGTTTGGAATGGATGACTCAAAACTTGTTGGTACTCCCATGGTGACCGGATGTAAGTTGACACAGAATGATGATTCTCTTAAGGAAAATCAAACTAGATATAGGTCAATGATCAGTGGATTACTTTATTTAACTCAGACTAGACCAGACATTATGAATGTTGTATGTATGGTTGCTAGATTTTAGGCTGATCCAAAAGAATCACATGTGACTGCTGTCAAGAGATTCTTCAAATATTTGAAAGGAACAGTTGACTTTGGACTTTGTTATCCAAAGGATGATGATCTAACTTTGAGTACAAATACTGATGCAGATTGGGATGGAGATGTAGATGATAGGAAAAGTACTAGTGGTGGTGCTTTCTTCGTAGGGAAGAAGTTGGTGTCCTTGTTGAGAAAAAAGTGGAATTCCATTTCTCTATCTACTACTGAAGTAGAATACATTGTTGTTGTAAATAACTGTACTCAAGTGATATGGATGAAATAGATGTTGAAAGATATCAGGGTGGTATATGAAGAGCCTATTGCCATATACTATGATAATTCAAGTGCAATAAATATTTCAAAGAATCATGTACTACACTCTAAGACTAAACATATATCAATCAAGTTTCATTTATCGAGGGAGAAAGTGAATGAGAAAGAAGTTGGATTGGAATGTGTACCTACCAAAGAACATATTGCAGATATATTTACCAAGCCATTACAGAAGGATACTTTTGAGTATCTCAGAAGAATGCTAGGGGTGATTACCCTCCTAATAAGAACTAAAAGATGCATTTTCTTGCATCAATCCATGAGCTACATTGCTATATTCTCATCTGGATTGATGTTTTTGTGGCTGCTACTTAGGGGGAGTAGTCAAATGTGCAGATATGTGGTTCAGAGTGTGTATCTAGAAAGGTCATGGTTACCTCTGTCATTGATGTCAAAGGGGGAGAAGTGCAATGTGAAAAATATTTCAAAGGAAAAGAGCCTTGTGGGGAGAAGTGTGGTTGAGAAGAAGAGTCATGTGTTGTGGCTAACCTTGGTGGATCCACATTAAAAATTTATTTGTAAATTTGGGCCAACATTGCAAATATGTTTTATTTTCCTGGCCGACTAAGTTGTGATGAAATCTCTGTCAATGTTCCTGAATGAAGATTGTGTGATTCTGATAATCTCGGTTGTTACAGATGTTTATCTATTATTTTCTGGTGTTCTTAGATGTCTCTAGATCATTCTCTATCTTTGTGGTACGTCCGCATTAATTGGTGAGCTCGTGGTTGAAGATCTTTTCTTGCGCATGTTCAGTTTTTCGTGTTCCTGGCCGACATGTTGGTGGTAGCGTATTGTGGATCTTCATGGTGAATTTAGTTAAAGTATTTTTGTATTGGAGATGTTAATTTGGGTCTCCACTATGTTGTGGCTGACCTTGGTAGAACCACATTAAAAATTTATTTGTAAATTTGGGCCAACATTGCAAATATGTTTTATTTTCCTGGCCGACTAAGTTGTGATGAAATCTCATGTAGTGGATATGTAAGAACGATTGCTTCATCAGTGTAGTGTTTTGGAAAGGTGTTGAGTGTGTTGCTATTTGTGTATGTGTGAATATCATTCGATTGTCGAGTAGAGTGTGAAGAAGATTGAGTGAAGTGTGAAGAATGTTTTTTGTGCTTAATTGGAACTATAATCAAGCTTGTGCAGAAGCTATTTTCTTAGTTCATACCCTCCGAATTTTAATCCTATTATGTATTGTTGGGCAGTGATCCCCTTTTATATTTGAGTAGTGAGCTCTAGGCAGTGTGCCTGAATGCATGTGCATTCCCCTTATTATTTCTCATTATACTTTTAACAGGCCATAATCTTGTGGACTAACATCCACGTGGTTTTTTCCCTAACAGGGTTTCCACATAAAAAATATTGGTATTCTTTGTCTCTTTGATGTGTTAATTTCTTATTCATCAAATCTAAGATTAATTTAAGTTAAGTGAGAAAAGTTTAAGTTTATGCGACAACTGATTCACCCCCCCCTCTCAGTTGTTTGTCCTTGTTTTGCCAACATAGATGTCATTTTATGTGTATGTTATTGGACCCCATTGGAATGATCATGTTGCGCTTCAACTAGATATATACATTGAGCAAGTACCCTTGATGTGTGTTGAATGATTACAGGTACAGGGTATTCCTCCACCTAGCTACATAGGTTTGAGTTATTTCCCTAATTGTGGTTAATTCAAATATGTCACATTGAGCCCCCTTCATATCCATTCCCTAGTCACACTTAAGTTGAGTATAGTGTATGTCATAATTAAGCCTATGTGAACTTAGATCTAAGTTAGGAGTAATTCTAGAATCCCTATGTGTTGTGAACAACCCATAAATGTCTGACTTAAGTGATGGTTTAAATTCTAGTTTTCTTGCAATTGAAATATTAGGAATTGAAATGATTTTGATATTTATTATTAAAATATTCTCTATGCTTCAGTAAATGGGAAAATAGAATGAAAGAAGAAATGAAATTTATCTATTGTTTAATTTAAATTTTGAAAATTCCTCAGGTTGGGAATTGCAAGTTATGTTTGATTTGATTATCTTGATTAAATTCTAGATTTCATAAATTTAAATGAAAATATGCTTTTTATGGATTTAATGATTAAATTATATGTTAAATGATATTTTTTAAATAGATTTAATTGATCCAATTAATTTAGGGAGAAATTGAGGGAGTTTTGAATTCCACAATTAGAAATTAAATTTTTAATTAAATTTTAATTGGGTTTTGAAATGGGTAAATAGGAAAGAGGTTTCTATTTTTCATTTTTATGTTGTGAAATTGGGAAAATGGTGAATAAAACTTTGCTTGAGCAATTTAGAAAATTGTTGATTGGGAGTGCAATTCTTATATGAATCTGATGAGGTCGAATTTGTTGGGATAGGAATCAGGAAGGGATCATGATTGCTCATTTTTGTGACTCATCGTTTGGTGTGCTTGGAAAATTTCACATTGCAAAATTTGAAGGGAATTGAGTTGTTTTTCTTGTTTTTAATTTTTTTGAGCATTTTTCTTTAGGTTTGTTTGTATGAGAATGATTAGGAGAGTGTAAAATCCTCCCATCTCCTTTTTATTTCACATTTTGATTTGTATAATAAAATAGATTTAATTAATTTTGAAAATTTTCAATTATATGGGTTATAATGCCCAAATTTTTGGGAAATATGAGAAATGTGAATTTTATGTGAAAAGCGTGTAGTTGTGTACATTTAGAGCCAAAGGGTATTTTTAGAAAATTAAATTTAATACTTTTAAATTTGGAGATTTCATCAATGGAGATTTTGGGAAATTTATGGTTTTTCAATGCAAAATAAATGAGCAAATTTGAATTTTTGATAAGTTCCATTATGAATTTTAATGTTTTAACAAAATTTTCTTTCATGATTTATGGAAATAGTACTTGAGGAAAAAATTTAGAAAATTTCAATGAAGTTGAATTTGGTGCATTATTTTTTGTGCCACTTGTTGGAGGGTGTAGTGAGTTTTGTTTTTGTATTCAATATAGTTTAAAGTCCATTACATAGCATATACATTTCTAGCTAGCATTAAGATCTTTAAAAGTTCAAAACAGTTTCATAATAGTGTCTTTACAAGTATCAACACGTTATATAGCAGGATAGAGACAAAAATTGTAGTTATTGTTTTAGAAGCAGCTAAGTCATTACATATTGGACGTTTCTCTATCACAGGCTACTAACAAATCTTCCACCTTTGCTATTTTCCTTATTTTTTTCTATTAAGAGTTCATCCATAAATTATTGTTCATTTGAAATCACTTCTTCTATATCAGGGTTCACCACTGCTTCTCCTTGGGGATTCAATTGTTGGGGGCCACACTGTCTTTCCAGACCTGTAGCCTCATCAACTACTCTCTGAAGCTCATCAAATGCCTATTGGAATAGCATGACCTCTTCCAAGTTCAACCAATAGGTGTTTCCATGCCTTAGTTCCTCTCTATTGCTGGTTATAGAACCTTCAATTATTAACCTCATGAACTTCTCCATTGAGATCTCCACATGAATTGAAACTTGCATATCAAAAGAATAAAATGTAAGTCTCTTGCAAGACTCAGTAAGTACCCTCTTAATACCCTTAAATTTATCATCATTTCTCACCTTCCATAAGTGCCACATAATCTCATTAGATAGGAAATGCCAAAATAGCTTACAATCAGAATTGAGTTTGAAATTACAAAACAAGATAAATTATGCCAATTGATTTTACCATTGTTGTTCCAGATTTTTAGCTTATGAGAGAATAAATTCCAGATTTCCTGTGCATAAAAAAATTCAAAAGAATATGCTTGATAGTTTTTGGAGTCCTACAAATATTGTAGATTTCAACACTTTCATGGTTAGATTTGTAAGGAAGTTTCTACATTAGAATCAATCATCTAAAATATGCTTTCTTGGGTTGCATAGAGTGATTCCAAACAAATGAAATATTTTTTGTCCATTCTTTAGAATCTAAATTCAAACCCCAACACAAATTAACATGTTGAACCACAAAATTATTATCTACCAATTCATTATAAATAGTTTTAGCTTTAATACTGGTGATGGTTGAGCCATCTTTCCAAGTGCAGTCATTCTCAGAATTGTAGTGGAGGTCTGAGTTATTAGGAAAACATGCCTCCCTATAGGCTTCTACTAAGGTTGAATAAGTTATAAAGTTAGAATCAGGTAGATCAAACTTCTTCTAGAGGAAATCCTAGCTTTTTAGCTTCCCATTATGAAGAATATCCACAAAGGTTGCAATGCCTTTGGTGTCCCAGCTTTTGGTAGAACAACCTTGCAGCAAGGCAAGAGTTTTTCCTTTATGCTCTAAATTCCACCAAATGGAGTTGTGCATATGACATTTTGAATTATTTTTAAGAGTTATAATGTATTTTTGGTATTATGCTTTATGGGTTCCTAGGCCTTCCAGAGGCTTTTAAAAACTACTGAACCAGCGAGGACCATATGATGCTTGTTGAGGAGGATGTCATTAAAGGGAAATTGTTTCTAGGATTTAGCCTACCTAGGAGCTACCAAGAGAATTTTACTTCTTTCTAAGGCCTTCCAAGGTTCATTTCCATCTAGGTACTTTAGTATCCACTTAGCTGTGAAAGAAATTCCTTGTAGCTTGAGGTCTTTTAGCCCAATGCCACCATGAGATTTTCTCAAACAACACTAGTCCCATTTGACTAAGTGCCTCTTTCTTTTTCCCTTGCCATCTGACCATAGGAAAGTCCTAATTCGCTTCTATATATCATTCACTTGATAACTGCTAAAAAGCCATACATAAGTGAAATAGATATTATACGAAGATAAAAAAAATTGACAGACTTGAATTCTGCAAGCTAGATAAAGATATTGCCTATTCCATTTGTATAGTTTTTTCTCCAGTTTCTCTTTAATCTAGTTCCACATCTCATTTAAATATGGATTAACTATAAATTGGATTCCCAAGTACCTCACCAGTTTGTTTGGTCCCCCCCATTGGAATCCGAATCTGGAAAGCCAGTCCGGGGGTGCATCTTTCCAACCTAGGAAGGTTGACTTGGTCCTGGATAGCCTAGCTCCAAATTCCTGATAGAACAAGTCCATTTTTTCATTAGGGAGTCTATGTTGTCTTGCTAGAGCTCTATAAAGATAGACGTGTCATCCACAAATTGAACATTTATTAGCTCATCCTAATTTGGAAGTAAGATAGCCTTTATTTTGGAAGAGAATGTATGGTCCCTTAACAGGTTGTGGAGTGCATCAAATGTAATGACAAACAAGGATGGTGCTAAAGGGAACCCTTGTCATATAGACCTATGAAGAGATATTTTTTTAGTTAGAGTACCATTTATGTCTATTTGTGTTGTGGAATCTTTTAGAAGAGTATCAACCATGCCACAAAATTTATTAGAGAAGCCAAACACTTGCATGATAGTCCTTAGGAAAACCCACTCCACCCTATCATATATCTTTTCGAAGTCCAGTAAGAGCATTGTTGATTCTTGGTTGGAGTTTTTTTCCCACTCTAGAGCTTCCTAGCTAGTAATTATACTCTCAACGATGTATCATCCTTTTATAAAACTAGTTTGAGTGCTATTAATAAATTTTTGAAGAATGTTGACCAACTTTGAAGCAATGATTTTGGCTAACACCTTGTAAGATACATTCAACAATGTAATTGGTCTCCAATTCTTGACCAATGTTTTGTCTCCACCCTTTGGGAGGATTTTAATAATACCTTTGTTGGTACTCTCTCCCAGAAACCCTATATCCAAGGCTTCTTTGTAGACTTGTACAAGATCCTCACATACCCATTCTGTGAAGATTTTGTAGAATTCTACAGGTAGTCCATCCCACCTAGGAGATTTATCATTGCTCATGGACCTAATAGCAGCTTTTATCTCTTCCTTGGAAATATATGCATCCAGTTTAATGGAGTCTTCTTGGCTTTTTTTTTTTGGATGAGCCCCTTAATGAGAGTTCTTTTCGCCTAACTTTTTGCATTCCCACCTTCTGAAGAAAATAGCTCCTTAAAATAGTTATGGAACTGGGCTAAAATATCCTCTTGGGTTGAGAAAAACTAAGA
This sequence comes from Sequoia sempervirens, assembly GCA_007258455.2. Classification (NCBI taxonomy): domain Eukaryota; kingdom Viridiplantae; phylum Streptophyta; class Pinopsida; order Cupressales; family Cupressaceae; genus Sequoia; species Sequoia sempervirens. Next base: position 552,383,439 of record VDFB02047230.1, on the reverse strand, counting down.
GCCATCCCAAATTTTCCCCACTTGCTCCCTTATGTTCTTTTCCTTTAGGTAATTGAAGAAACATTTTGATCCTTTGTCTCCACAGTTTAGCCAATTCAATTATGACCTTTTTCCCTTTTATCTTTTGGGCCTGAATTCTTCTCAAGTTTTCTTTGGTCAAGATTAGCGCCTCACACAACCTTTCATCATTTGGGTGATCTTGCAACCTTGTTTCAGCCTCAAGGAGGTAGTCCTATAGATCCTTTTCCATTTATCTATGATCAAGGGCCCAATTTTTACCAATCACTTGGAAGAGGATTCTCCATCCCTCCACATTGGCATTTTATCTCTCTATGGCAGATGCATCTTTCAATATCCACTTATTTAATTCTTTGAGGAAGGAAATGACATCTTGATAGTCAACATCCTTTAGTAAGTGAGTGTTTAGCATAAACACACCTTTTTTCCTAGTTACAAGAGTATCATTTTACATGAACAAATATTAGCCTTGAAAGGATGGTGGTCCAATAGGGTGTAGGGATACACTTTCACTTTGACCCCCCCACTATTTGGATAGAAACTAAATAAATCAATGTTTGGATAGAATCTATGAAGTCTACAATAGATTCATCCCCCCCTTCTAGGCATTGCACAAGGAGAACCAACCCCCTTTGAACTACTCTTTATTGTCTTCCATTGGATCTACTAGCCTTAACTTATTTTTGAGCCTTAGCCAAAAGTGTTTTTCATTGCCCTTCCACATCATATATATCCCCCCACTTGTCTTCACCCTTTTCAACCATGTTAAAATACCCCCCCAAGATCCAGGGGATTCCTTGCATCTTGACCAGCCATTGCCATAGTCTCCACCTTTCCCTGTGATCATTTGGGGCATAAACAAAACAAATACGAAATTGAAGACCATCTTTTTCCAAAGTGACCCATACCACCATATTGCAAGGGGAAGAGCCACTTCCTGCCACATATTGTACCCACTAATTAGATACTAGAATGGTAGAACCTCCCCTACCCTTTCTATGCGAGGTTGAAAAAAACTTGGAGCTATTCTAGATAAATTTTAGATTTGTTTCCAAGTTAAAACCAGTGGCTTTGGTTTCCTATAACAATACAAAATATTTTTTCTTCTTCAGATTAAGGAATCTTATTATAATGCATTTTCAGTCTAGGGACTCGATGCCCCAAACATTCCAGGAGATGCAATTAAGATTCATAGTCTAAGGTCATGGGAGTGTCCTCTTGTTCTCCTCTAAATTCCTCAAAGAATTTAGGTAGTTTATCATCAAATTCCAGCTTCTTAGAGAATGCGGATTAGATCACCGTACTAGTTTTCTTTATTTTACTTTTGGATGGTCCACTTTTTTTACCACCCCCAATAGGGTTACTATACTTCCTTGGCCTTCCTGGCCCATTCTTAGGGTTTGGATCTTGGAGTTTCTAGCCCTCAATTCCATCATCCTCATATTTGCATCCTTCGTTTTGGGTTGTTTCCTTTTTGAAATTTAAACAATCATTGTTCTCAAGGCTTGCCTTGTTGCTAACCGAGTTTACATTTACCTCTAGGCTAGACATTTATTTTAGATTGTAGTTTATTTCAATTACCTAAAAGGTGTTGGAATTTTTGCCACTAGGGACTAGATTAGGGTTAATAGTTGGTTAGTGGGAATTATGAGGAGCCACCTCTAACAAGGTTGGCTAGTCTATAGGGGACAGGTTGGGTGGGGATTCCTCCTTCCATTGATCTTGAATCTCTTTGTTAGATTTTGAGACTGAGCATATTTTTTCATTAACCAAATTAGAATTATAGGGGGTCACCATAGTCCCATCTCCTTTGGAAACCTCGACCACCATTTAAGGTGGCTCTTCTCCAATCTCATGAGTGCTACTAGACCTAACCTCATCCCTAGATGGTTTGACAATGTTAAAACCAAACTGGTTAGAGTTCTTGTTTAATTGGTAGATTTCAACATTTGGGTGGATGTTGCAATCATATCTATTTGTAAGGTTTTCCTTTATTCTTTGTCTAATATCCTTCATTTCTATTTGTTGGGTGTTTAACCTTTCAACCAACTCAAGATTGTTAGCAATGCACTAGACTAATAAAGGGAGCGGTACTTTGCTCCTATCACTAGCAGATTCATCACCCTCAAGCCCCTCTCGTGAGAGTGCATCAAAGACATTGAATAAAATGATATCCTTTTGGTTTTCTCCAAGAGAGTGGGTGCAAGCTTGAGGGCCCTCAACCTGAGGGTCATCACCTCCCTTAGGGCAACTAGTGTTTTAATTTCTAGCACTTCCCACCGAATTGAATAGAGGATCCTTACTATCATATTTCAAGCTAGTGATGGATGGCTTAGGTTGCAAGTTATAGATGTTGGCCAACTTCGGTTGCAAGTTGTCAGCCATCGCTGCACTTTCAAATTTAGGGTTTGGCTAGATTTTTTTCCCAGGGGCGTCTCAAGCTTTCTGTCGAAATCCTTTATTTCTAATTAGTAGGAATTTTTTTTGAATATTCCCTTCCTTGCAACAGATAAAAAAAGAGTTAATCCATCCCAAGATTTCTAGGGGGTACACCCATTGCACATCATCTTCTTTGATAATGATGTTTCAAGGATATCCAGGCTAGGGTTTAGTGACACCAAGGCCCAAGCATCTAGGTGAGGCAGTGTAACCTTAGCATCATTGATTCTCACAACAAAGCCAATGGGAGCCAGAATTTGGGGAATTATTTTCCAAAACTTGGGTTGCATATTTTTTAAAACAACCCACCTAGGGAAGGATAGTGCTAGGATTTCCTTTGCTATGGATGTTGGGGACTAGGGAAGGGCCTTCAACGAACACCCGCCTAGGTTCTAGTATGGTTTATTTAGGACCTTGGTTTGCATGGCATTATTTTCCAAGAAGATAACAAATAAGCCATTTTGCACCATTCGATAGAACCTAACATGGACGTCAAGCTTGTTATCCAAAACTTTGATGAACCAGTCATCAATAAAAATTTTGGCAGGGATCTTGTTTGAATCCACTATAGCAAAGAAAATAGAAATTTTTTTGAACCTAGTTCTTTCAATGGAGATTACATATTTTAAGCCTTGATTTGGACAAATGACTAAATATTTAGGGGAATCTAGAGGGTCCTTACCTGCCCCTGCTCCATTTTCTCTAAGATTACTAAAGAGAAACTTTGCCTCTGCTAGAACTGTTGCCTCACTATCATCCAGGGCTTCTTTGAAGGACTTTTTCACCCAGTTAAGAGAATCAAAAGTAATATTGGATTCCCCTAATTTAGGGTTAGGTCCAAAGTTCTTTGTACCCCCTCCATAAATGGAGGAGCCATTGAGACCCACTGACTCAACCCCAACAAAAAGGAGAAGGCACAAAAAATACACCACATACATGCAAAAAAATAGCACAAGGAAAAAAAATGATAATAAACAAGGGGAAAGGGGTAGTTACAACAAAAACCAACATAGGTAGGGGAGTGTACATTCTCCCCCACAAAGGGAAACCATGTCCTCTTTCACACACCATCGCATCAACCTAATTCACATGCAATTGTAGATCCCTCCGATAGAATCAATCTTCAAAATGATATTTCTTTTGTTGGTGAGTGTTTTTGGAATATTTTCATGAAGTATTACTTCATGAAATATGATATTATGTAGTATGGAAAAGTTTTATTGATTTCAAAAATATTATATTTTTGTATTGGTTTTCATGCCACACTCATTGGAGGTTGTGATGAGGTTAGGGTCTAAGTGTTAGGGAGTGTTTGGGAATGGCTTCCAACGTGAACCCAACCCAATGAGGGATTTAGAAAATCACAGTGTGAGGAGTTTGGATTAATAAGTGAAAACTAATGAAACATGGATAATTTAATTAACCAAGATAATGGATAGCCCTCTCATGCCTTGAGTGCTCGTAAAGGTTAAGGATGATCAAGGAAGACATGTCAGCTTAGGGAGCTTGGGCTTTGTAAGATCAAGTACCCTCATTTGTAAGGGAGGATACTTGATTTTTTGTTGAGCCCCACGTGAGTGTCCTCAATGGCTTCCCTCTCTTGCTCTCTAACATTTAATCCTAGTGTAGTTGAGTAGAACCTGAAAGATGATAATTCTCTTTCATGTGCCCTTTTATTATACCATTGGTGAGTTTCCTAGGGAAGATCCTTGTATGAAATTGGTGAGTTGGTTCACTATGGATTTGTGATGTGACATTGGTGAGTTTTCCCAATGTGGTTTATGTTATTCCATTTGTGATTATACCATGTACTTAATTTTAATGAATACTTTTGTGACAAGATGATTGGTTGTTCTATGATATGTATGTGAAGTGTATACTTCATCTATGGCATGAGTGTAATCCTTCTCTCCATGTAGGCATGAGTGTTTGCATCCCATGTGACTATCTCCTAGCATGGCGGGAGTGGATCTTTTTTATTCCATGAGGTCGTGTGGCATGGTAATCACCATTGGGGACCTAAGGTTCATGGATCGAGGAATGAAATGGAATCATGTAAATTCAAGTTTAATTCATGTTGATAGATGTATTTCATTCATTTACATTGTAATATATGGATTTGGAACCTCTCTTTGAAGATGATTTGTAAATCATAAATGAGAAGAATATTTGGTTCATTTATGTGTCTTGGTGTTTGAGTTAGGCACAAAATATTTTTAGTTATCCTCATGATGATGTTTAAGTGTTAACTCAAACATATGAACATTTATTTTAGTGCTTAAAATGAACTTAACTATGCAAATTTATAGTTGGGTGACTTGGTCTTGTACTTAGGTGGCCCTATCATGCACCTGTTTGAACCTAGGACCTCAAAAATTGTCCTAACACTGTTGGGGCATCCTGGTGGAAGTAGGGGAAGCTTGGATAAATTAGGGGCATCTTGGTGGAAGCAGGAGTGGCCTGGTTTGATAGGATTAAAATTCCAAAAACTCCAAAAAAAATCTTAAGGTTGTTGGGATAGCTTGGTTTTGTGTAGGGGAAACCTCATTCTCATAGAAAACTAGAGTGTGAATCCTCTCAACCACTAATAAGTGAGGGTTTTCTAAGCCCCTTGACCTTTTCAAATAATTTTTATGCCTTTTCTTTTATTCGTTTTGGATGTTTTGGTTGTCTGAAACCTTGAAACCTAGTCAAAATTACTCTAACTTTGATCTTGAGCTTTCCTTGCTATTTTGGGACTCTGATTGGGAAAAATTTATGAATGAAAGTTGTTCAGCATAGTCCCAAGGTCTTGGTAGTGTGTTGACCTAGTTATCAAGTTCCATTACTAAGGACTTACTCCATATTTTGCATGCAACCTCTTGATATGACCCAATTGTCAAACCTAGGGTTGGAGAGATGATTCTTCTAGTCTTATGAAGGGTAAGTGCAAGAAGTTGGGTCCATGAAGAGGGGAAGTTTTAGCCAAAAAAATATATGAAAGTGTAGTATAGAAAAAATGTATCCCTTTACATTTTCACACTTGTTTTGGTCCTCCCTATTAAAATATAACTTATTTATGCTTAATTGGTCCTATTTTGCATCCACAAGCCTAATTAAATGCATTTTTCTAAGGATAATCTTGACATTTAATAAATTATAAATCATAATTTAATGTTTTTGGTTGTGTTTCAAATTTAGGTTTTTGGGACCCATACGCCTATATAGGTGTATGGGTCCTCCCTAGGTCTCAAGCCATGATTTTAAATGTCATATTGAACATAATACTTCTTGAAATATGTGTCCCAGGTTTAAGCCTCTAGGACTCATACGCCCAACCTAGCATATGAGTCCCGATTTAATGTAGGACCTATTTTAATTCATATTCTTCGCAGGATTTTATTATCGTTAAATTCAATTTCTGATTGTTAGCTTGTAGTGTTGTAATTTCAAGAAATTAGGCATAAACAAGTATAAATACAAGGTTATTTCACATAATTTCTACTAGAAAGTTTTCAATTCATCTAAGATTTTTAAGAGAGTATTCAAGAGAAAATAGTCAAGCATTTGGAACTACATTCAAGATTCAAGAATCATGTTAAAGCCTTCATGCATCATGTGTGTTTGTGAGCTAACATTTATGATGTAGGTTTCATGATTCAAGAAAGCATTTAAGACAAAATTTCAAGCATTCAATCAAGAGTCAAGATCCACATTCATGCTAGCCAGTTCACACAATTTTGCAACCTTCATTTCAAGGGTTTGGTGAGTTGCAACATTGCATTTGTTCATTCACCATTCCTTCATGCTTTTCTATTTCATTTCAAGGTTTGATTACCAAAACAGGGTTTGACCAAGGAAAACCCCTATTCCCTAACAAAACAACATTTTTCTCTCTCTTGACGTGTGTTTGTAGATCTAGGTAAATTGGATATTGAAGATCCTTTGAAGGAAAAGTTACAAAAAAATTCAAAGTTTTCAAGAAGTCATCTTCATGGAAACTCACCTATAGGCCAAAATTTAGACTTTTGGACTTGAAGATTGGATAGGATGGAAGCTAAAAAAGATCACTAGAGGCTATAGAAGTATCAAACAAACCCTAATAATAGGACTCGTATGCCCAACCTGGCATATTAGTCCCAGTATACCCCTTCTTTTTCTTTCTGTAGATCCTGATCAGTCATTAGAAGATTCCAAATTCTACCTAGAAACCTTGTAGCAGGACTCATATGCCCAACCCAGCATATTAGTCCTAGTAGACTTCAAAACGCTAATTTTTAGAGTTTTAGATCTTGTCTTGTCATCTTCATTCTTCTAGGTACTTTTCTATTTCATTCCATTTGTCAATATGATTTCGTGCTTTCAAGTTTCTAGGGTTTATGCATAAGTGCTTATATTTCTCCCTTGAAGCTTTGTTTAATGGTGAACCCCCATCCAATCATCCAAGGAAACCACTAGCCATACCTCAATCGAGTCACTTGGTTGAGGGATCTAGGTTTCCTAATGAACTAAAGTGTGAAATAGGTTCAATTCCATCTCCAAAAAGGTGGAATCCTATTTATTTTTTGTTCAAAAAGGGACGGGTACCCATTGTTAACATTTGGGAATAAGATCCCAAGCCTTAGATCAGGATCTTATTCCTAAATGGTTACCAATTCAAAAAATAGAACAAGTACCATTTTTAAAATGGGTACCCATTATGAAAATAGAACATGTATGTGTTCTAAAAAAAAACTAAAATTCCAACCCACTTTTTGATTTGGTTTTAGGCTTAGGAAAGGTTTGGTAACCCAACCCTTAGCCTTTGACCTACAACAAAAACACTAATACAATGTCAAGAGAAATGTCTTTGGCAATATAGCTAATGGATTTTTTTCATAATTGATTTATTAAATTAAAACCCATTATAGATAATGATGTTTAGTTTTCAACTATATAATTTTTTTTATGATTGTATTATATTTTCTATTTTTTTATTAATTTCTAAGTAAATTGGTCCATACACTTGAAATATCAAGCTTTTTAATTTTATTTTATTTTTAACTTTTTTAGACTACAGGAATCGGTCGGGTATCCACCCCCTTATAAACTGCAGTGCGCTTGGTAAACTTTTTTCATGTGACTAGTGACATTGGTGTGACACACCCTTTGGTACCACAAGTTTGGGGAGAGACTAGACCTCGTGATCTCTTTCCTACAACAAGATGCTTTAGCCAATCAAGCTAGGCACCTCGCCCCTAAGGATTTTTTATTTTTTAATCTTTTAATATATATTTTTTTTGTAAAAAAAATTCTATGACATCAATCTTTGGATAATTCTCTATAGAATAAAAAAAATAAAAAAATAATTCTAGTTTAGGTCAAATTATAGTAATCGTACAAGTTGGTTTTCAAAAGCAACAATTAGGACCAATAAAATTATTAATTCAAAAATATTTAGAAAGAAATTATAAAAAATATCCTCATCAATATTCAATTTTTTACACATTTTGCCCTAAAAGGAATTAGAAAAATACTTTTATTTAGGTCAAATTATGGTCTTCATACAAGTGCATGGTATGGTAAAAAAAAGTGACTTTTTAAAAGTGGTTTTTATACATTCCTATTAAAAATTAATTTGTATCATCTAGGTATTAGAATAAATTACATATTTGTAAACTAGACTCAAAATACTAAATTTCATATTACTGACTTTTTTCTTATGAATAGGCATGTATCTATATTAATAATAAAGATAGAGATACATATTCACAAAAAAAAGGTGGGTGGTAAAAAGGCACACCTCGAGAGTCATATGGGTAGAGCCCAAAAGTCTAGAGTCACATGGGTCGAGCCTAGAAAGCAATAAACATTACAAACATGAAAATAAAAATGGCCATCATGTAGCCAGAGTAGTGCCAATAGGGGGCGGAGGGTCCTTATCATCCAGTTTCCTCCCCCATACATCAGCAGCATCTGGAGTGATGTTAGGAGAACCCCAACTATCATCATCTTCTTTTTCTTTATCTTTCTCTTTTTCCTTGCATCTAGGAAAGATTGCTAAGTCCAAACGTGGAAGCCATTTCATAGAATATGACCAACTAGAGCCGCTACCAGGAGCAGTATTAGAGGGCTACCTAGAAGCACCACCACCACCCCCTGCCACCCCTCCAAAGGGCCACCCTAGGTCAACCTACAGAGGAGGAGAAAATAATCATCAAGGAGGGTGGGAGCCACGATGAGGAGGAGCCTAAGAGAAGGGGTGAGCAGAGCCACTCCGCATGCCAACCCTGTGGGGGCGACCAACCATGGGAAGAGGTAGGCGAAGAGGCCATCCGAGCCACAATGTAAGGAGCATTTCCCCAGTGGTCCAAAAGCACCTAGAGGTGAGATAATTCAAGCACAACTTTATTCACTTGCACTTATATTTGCAAAAGAACACTAGAAAAAATAATTTCTTTAGATTATATAGAGATACATATTTATCAATCTAGTTGTGAGAAAACATGCAATCATTTCTATCTTTACAAATACATAAGAGGATTTCCACCTTGAAAGTGTGCCAAATTTGGGTATACTTTACGAGAATCCTAGGAGAATCATCCAACATAATCATATGTCATGAAAATGTCTCTAGCTTGAACGACCGAAAGAATTCATGAATCCAATTCCACAACTATTGAGCTCTGGTACAAAACCAAAAAATTGCTTAAACAACTCAGCTTTCCCATAGAATAGGAAACGAGGGTCTTGGACCCCCAAGTGGATAAGCCAAGACCCCACAGGTAAGTCTTGGAAAAGAATACACTAAGAAAAGTGGGTGAGCTTTGACTCAACACTTGCATACCAAGTGGCTAAGAATCTTTTACACCAAATAGACACAGAAGACTAGAGATGCCACCGCTGGTTCAAACTGTCAACCATAGGAAATGAGGCGAAAGCCAAGATAACCAAGAAAAGGCTTGTAATTCCTTAAAGGGGTGTCTGGGTACCACTTCGAGTCCTTCCACCAGGGCTTGGTGACACAAACACCCACTTTATTAAGCATATCAACAAGAATTGCAAATTCACTAGATCATCATAGGTGTCACAGTCTTGGTTTTGAAGCATGTAAAGAGCATGAAAATCCTCGCACAACATGATACACATCATGGGTCTATGAAACATGTGTTGCAAGGTTTGAATACCTTTCTTGTGAAATCTTAGGACCTTAAGCCAAGGTGACTTGGTCAGAGGCTAACCATTATTGGCAAAAAGAGGTGACCACCACACATTTTGTTGATTGAGCAAAAGTCCATCACGAAAACTAGAGCCAACCTAATAGATCCAAGGCTTAACAACCACACAGACCCTCCAAATTCTCTTGGAAATGAAATTTCCCACAATTTGGACTTGTTCCCTCAACTATAAGGGTTTGAAAACCAATCCCCTTCTAGGCTATTTTGTGTGTTGGAAAGCTAGATTGAATGCAATTCTTGAGGAGAATTTTTTAGGCCTCATTTCTAGTAAGCACTCTAACAATCCATTTTACACAAAGATAAATCCCTTTCAATTAAGTGGAAAGAAGGCCAAGTCCTCGAGAGTCTCTGGGTAGGCAACAAAACTCCCAAGCAACATGGTGACACCCTTGGTGCATCTCAGAAGAGGTTCAAAGAAAGTCATGCAAAAGCTTTTCAAGCTTAGCATAAGTGACCTTCAAGGGGGCCCAACAAGAAGAATAGTAAACATGTGTAGTGGCCAACACCTTAGAGAAAATTTGAATTTATTGAATTTTTAAAGATTCAATGTGTAAGTGCTTCTATTTTTTATTCCAATTGTGACAAATTTTGAAAATCAAGAAAAACACTTCCACTTTTTGAGGTTTTTGTGGACCCAAATACTTCCATTAGTCTTGAAGTCTTGTGAAGGTTATAATCCTTCATGGATCATCTTGTTAGTTTCCTCAACAATCCTCATAGGTCATGGGGTGTTTTGGAGTAGTTTCTTCCCTTGGGTGATGTCACTTTGTGATAGGATGTCTTGGGAAGCATGAGGATGTTTGGAAGTGACTTATTGTCATTTCATCTTGTGGCAAGTTGTGCCTCTTGTGTAGGAAACCTCTTGTGATGGTTTTCCTTTATGTTTAGAGTGGTTTAGTGTATCTAGATATGGATTAGAGGTTGAGGAATCCCTCAATCTACCCTTGAGTGGTGTTGTGAGAGAACATGATCATGATCTAGTAAATGATCATCATGTAGGTATCATCCTCTCTCTCTCTCCCTCTCCCTCTCTCTCTCCCTTCTATTTATTCATCGTGGTAGATCTATCCCACAAATTGATAGCCTTTTGTTGTTGCCACCTTTCTTATGCAATGGTAATGCTCCTTGTTGTCTCTGGAATTGTGTCGTTGTGACACTTGTGTGTACCTTGTTGTTCAAGTGGACCATGTCATCATTGCATTGTTGGTGTTGTGGTTGTTTCAAAAAAAAGTTGCATCAGGTTTTGTTTTGAGCTTTTTAGCTCAAGACATTACACATTCAATCTCTCTTTCATCCAGTTTGTAAGCACACTTGTGTTCTTCAACCCCACCTATCCTCTCGAGGGGGCATCCCAAAATCATTAATAAATCCTAAAATAAAAATCTCAATGCTTTAGGCATGTTATCCTCTTCCTATTGAGTGCCTATGTCTACATTCTTTCAAAATTCGTCACTTCAAAACACCATTTCAAAGAGGGGGAAAATATAGACACTTATTTTTAACCATCTTTGAACCTCACATCCAAGATTACATCTTAGTACCATGTTGTATCGTATTACCATTCCCATTTTCACCACTAATTAATTAAATAATCTATTTTAACTAATTAAATCTATTTTCATTTATTCTCCATAAATAATTACAATCCAATTATCTACTAATATTCTATTATAACCCCCTCACTATTCCTTTTATTTTAACCCATGTACAACTAATTACAAAAATAAATAAATAAAATGGATTTTATCCTCACCCATTTTAGAACCCACTAATGAGCCTCCATAACTCTTCCTGACTATTCTTAGTCAAAGAGGATTCTCCACTCCTCTCATTCAATATTGATTTTCCATTTGAGATCAAATCCTTATTGTTCATATCCTCATTCAAAAATATATAAACCAAACCTTATCCTTCATCAAATTAGAGGCATGAATGGTCAATCTACATGTCCATGCTACCAATTTGAAGATAAACCAACATCTCTACATCAAACATCCAAGAGCATATCAAATACATCTAATATTTATATTCGACAATAGCTTACTATTTTATTTATTTATTTTCATGTCTTGTTTTCTCTATTTGTATTATTTCTTGGGTTTAGAATAAGAATTTTATATTTTCTTTATTTTTTTATTGTTTGTTCCAAATCAAGGGTATACAATGAATATCTCTAATCTATATGGTTCATGCTTGTAATCTAATATATCATACTTATTTATTGCATAATTTTATCTATTACATTTATTATATTTTAAACATGATCTGTGTTCTTACATATTCACATATTCCTATATTATATTTTCTACTTATGCACTATTTTCCTCTTTCCTCTAATTCCTTGCACAAATTGTATGCAAAAAATTGGAGGGGGCATATAATGCCACTGATCTTGCTATGTTTAGATTTTAAACAATATTTTATGATAAATAGAGTCTCATCAATATATGTAGATGGATATTTACCATACTACATGGGCATGCCTGAAGTGTCATGGCACATTCTCACTACCACAACAGGAAAAGTGTTTTAACATCACTTTTCATATAAGTGAAATTCCTAACCCTTTTTTATAGTGAAATTATTTTTTTCCTAATCTACCTCAAGGTAGATAAAAAAAAGAAGAAATGTTTAAGGTTTCAAGGGTTGAAAAGGAAGGACAATTGGTTTGTCACTTTCCTTTTGCAAACCTGAATGTTTCAAGGGATTAGGAGAGCTGGTTGTTGAGGTTCAGACTGTAACTCAAATAACTTATTGCTAAAGGACTAAATGCAGAATAGGGACTCCAGTGCAGTGTGTTGGGGTCTCAGGGACACACTGGCATCCGTATGGATAGAAAGTGTAAGGTACAATGTAAAACACAAAAAAACCTACTAATTGCTTGATTAATAGAGTTTTATGCTACAATAGAGATAGGAAATACAAAATAATGAAAAATAACAAGAAGAATACTTTAACAATACTAAGCTAGAATTTGAGAAGAGAACAGTGCTAGAAACAAACCTTCAAACCCACAAGTTGAGGCCTTCAAGAGCTTCACTTGACAAACAACCCGCACACACAAGAGTGAGAAAATTTTGGGTTTGTGTTTAGAGGATTGCCTTAGTCAGTCCCCCGCTTTGGTGTTTCCACCTCCACGGGCAACTAGATATCAATGATTGTAGAAAGATAATAAAGAAGTACATAAAAATAAAAATACCAAGCAATAACCAAACAATATGCTACTACACGAGTAGATGATGTAAAATTAAATGGAAATGGATGGATATCACCTTCTCAACCAAGTGCACTCAATGAAAATGGAGGAAGATGTGAGTTCGCAAGCTTTCCAAAGCCAATGTTGTCACAACAACGAAGAGGAGGAGCCAACAAAGTAGAAACTTGCAACTACAATGGTGGTGGAGAAACGTGAAGGAGTTGAAACTGAGTGTGAATGATCAATAAATTATCAAGAAGTGTGAAGAAGATTGAAGAAGTGTGAAGAAGTTGGATTGAATGAAAGAATAGGAAATTTGAATGAATGAAATATACAAAAACCCATTTGAAGTCTATCCAAGGAGCAGCGAATGTTACACTTCGCGTCCAATGGAGGAGTGTAATTCCTCTGTAGATTCTTGAGGCAGGAATCCTGTTAGGATGGAAGCACATCACATGGATGTTCGCTCACTATGCTAGCATCCCTAATAGAAATTCCCCCACCGAAACAAAAATAAGTTGCCAAGTGGATGAAACATGGAAGTGGATATGGAAAATACATTATTGATATCACATTTTCTAAGGTAAGGGGTGCGTAAAGAGGGAATTTGCAAGGGGTGAAAATTCACACCATTACATTTTTCTCACACTTTAGTGAGCATAAGTGTTAGAAAATTAATGGTAAAGTGGAGTGAAAGAAGTTACAAAACATATACCTAAATCATCAAGGAAGTAGACCGCAATTTGAAAAACTCAGGTGTAGGAGAGAGATGACTCTAGAAGTACTCAGTCCTATGGAGATTCTAACAAAAGTGTTGCATGTGCTCATTCCCATGGAAGGTGAACAAAAGGTTCTACAGGTGCTTAGTCCTACAGAACTGGATCCATAGGTACTTAGTCATGCAGAGGATGATCAAAGTGTTCAATAGGTGCTCAATCCTGCAGAATGAAAATATTTCATAGGCGCTTGATCCTACAAAGGAGATGCCACAAGTGCTCGGTCTTGCAAAGGTGGTGCCACAGGTGCTTGATATTGAGGGAGGACAGAAATGAAAGGCTCTGTAGATTCTGATTGACCCTTATAGGTGCTTTTTCCCATAAGGCAACATGTTAATCCATAGAAAAAACATGTTAGGCAAGAAAAAATCACATAGATAGACATTCATATCTCAGAACAAGCAATTGAAGGAGGAGATTTCAAAGGGGTCCCTCAAGAACCCTTCAAAAGAAAGAGGGGTCCACTCAAGGGACACTCTATTTGAAAAGCAATGAAATTTTCACAAATTATCTTGTCATCAAGGAATCCTTTTGAAAGATTCTCTTTCGTTAAGGAATCTAAAAAAAAGAAGAATGGCCTCCTTAGAGGCGAAATCTCAATTCTTTTTTTTTTTTACGAATTTGATTTCAAAAGAAAATCTTGCTAAGGGGATCCTTAGTGAAGGATGCAATTTTTTGAAAAATGTAAAGATTTTCAACAAAGGATTCATTGGCCACCAAATACACCTTATTGAAAATTAGAGAGGTAGGAGTCCCCCCTTAGGATGGTGTGTGCAAATCAAAGGAGCATGTGGCATCCTGAGGAAAGGAGGAACATGTAGAGATGTTGTGGCCCACAATACACGACAAGATGTAGATGTGGAAATGTTTTCGCACATGCAAGGGAAAACACATAGGCACCTCAACATCAAAAAGAGAGAAAAGAAGAGAGAAAGATGAAAAATAAAATAAAAGTAAGCAAAGACAAATAAATTAAGAGATAAGGTGATCTGATAATTTGTGGTCATAACTGCTCATAGATATAGATAGATAGATATAATATAATATGTATGAGCTATCATCAATCCCCAAATGTATCAGAATGTGAAGAAGAGCACATGAAGAAAAAATAAAAAATAAAAAATTGGGTCAACATGGAAAGGACACCAAAATTCCCCCAACACTTTGCATTGCCCACAATTGTCAAAAATCAAGATACAACATATAGAAGACTGATGCAACAAATAGAGGAAGTTTATGACACAATTTCACTCATGTATCCAAGCACCTACAAGGGTGACAAGGGTCCTCTAGGAACACATGAAAAAAATCATGAGGGAAACACAATACATGCACAAATCTAATCTACAAATGAAGAAAAGGTTCTCTCCTAGTCCTCATCAACCAAGAGTTCATCATTCTCCCAATCTAGATCATTATACGGGGAGGGAAGATGAGCATGCAAGGGAAGGATATAAAGGGTAGCACCCTATTACTCTCCTATGACAAGAGCTAAGGAAGAGGGCTTGTCAATGTATTCTTCACTCAACTCCTGTGAGGTAAACATCATTGATCTTGTGAAGATCACCGATAGAGTCAGAACATCATCAAATGAGTTAAACATGCACTTGATGGGAGTCTCATGTGTTAACTGAATGGGAGATGAAGGATGCACCCAAGATCCACCATAAATATCATCAAGAGAGATAGTGACAAACTTAGGAGACATGGGGGTTTCCTTCGTCACCAAAATAGCACAAGCCAGAGTAGAACCCTCTCTCTCGAAGGTGATCCCTTATTCCAACCTCCATTGGAAGTGAGGTCATCCTCCAACTTATGCTTCATCGAAGGATGCATAATCCCCATAGATGAAAAAAAGGAAAGGAGGAAGAGGAAAAGGCTGTAATAAACACCACCATGGTGTTTGGAATGTCCACAGGCCGAGAAAATAGAGGGATGTCTGGGAGGGACATTAGAAGAGGAGGATCTATCAAGGGAGTGACAAAAAACTACACCCTTTTGGGGTGAGGTTCATCAAAATTCGTGGAGGGAGCCAAAAGCAAGATCGAGGTGATGGGAACTAAGAAGAAGTGAAAGAGGAAGGCACAACAAAAGATGTCAAAACAAGAGCTTTTGGCTTCTCTTCTGCCTTCCTTTGGCACCTATGCTCACGTACAAGCTAGTTTCTTTGACTCCAGGAACTAGAACTCATTGCTTTAGAAGGAGAAAGAGACTCATGTTTCTCCATAGGCATTTCCTCCACTACCGTGACTGCTGGAAGAGTAGCCTCATAGATGAGAGTAGGAGCAAGAAGCTCAAGAGCAAAGACTAAAACAAGCAGAGAAGTAGAATTAGGTCCCTCAATGATGAACCTCTTCCCATTTACCACCTGAGGGGAAAGAGTAATAGGAGGCTATAGAGGCCAAGTCACAAGGGAAACTCCATGAGGTCCATTCCCCTTACAATAGACAACGGGCCTTGGCACTGTGGGTAAGATGGGAAGATCAAATATTTGATGCATGACCTTCCTCCAAGTGGGCACCATCAAACTTCCCATGTGAGGCATGTGAGAAGAAGTTGAAGGCACCATAAAAGGGTGGGAGGAAAAAGTGAACAAAACATTAGAAGAAAAGGAAGGCTCCTGAGTGCAAGCAAAATTCCCTTTCCCCTTTTGAGAGGAGGAGGCAACCTACTATTGTGTGATGATAGAAGCCCTAACTAAAATAACATAAATGGAGATAGGGTAGGTCACCTTCGATGTGATTCCCCCATTCTTGTATTTAATGTAGGTGTGATACAATAGGTCTATTCTTAGAGGAAGCAGACCAACAGGGGTAGGCAAGAGGTGATCTAACAAGTAGACCCAATGCGACACTAGAGGTTTATATCTAGTGTCATGCAAAACATGCACAAAGCCCTCATGAGAAAACTTCAAACACTTATGGATCATCAAAGAAACTGCAACATTCACGGAAACTAGCCATGGGATGCCTAGCTTCACTCTGAACAAGTGTGACTCTAGGATGATATCGAAAAAGTACATTTAGAGCCCTCGATCCTACTAGGACTAAGAGGATGATGGAACCAATTGGAGGGACTGAGATTTTGTTGTGCTTACATATTGTGGTTTTTTACTTTTCATATTCCTCCCTATGTATAAAATTTAATAGGAGAGTCTCCTTCATTATCATGTTCAAATGACTCACAGGGTCAACTAGAACACCAGTCACGATGTTCCTGTTGATGCGAGTAGGAATGTATAGAGGAGAAGGATGCTTGTTCATGTTCGTAGGAAATTCCTACGAGGTGAAATTTACATCTAGTGATTCATTTGTAGGTAGCGTGGGAGAAATAGGCATAAATGAAACCACGTTTACATAATTTTAGAACTCAGGGGAAGCGAAACTAGGAGGTTCGACAATTAAGTTCGTACAGTGACATGGAAAGTGATCCATGTAGATCTGAAATTCACTATTAGCCTTTGTCATAGACTTGTTTACATTTTGGTTTTTCCCATCAAGGCATATAGTACCATCATTGATATGATCCTATATCTTGTTATGCAGGTGTGCATGCATATTTTGATATCATGTATGGGAATTCAATGGTATTGGCATAAAGTGTTCTCTTCATACTAGTCAAGCTAAGGTTCAGTAAGGGGTCAAGGATTTGGCAAGGTTATCACTTTTTCTTTTAATAACTTCTTAAGAATATAAGTGTATGATTCTAATAACTTTGTGAACTTTCTGTTGCATTTGAGGCCTTTGTCACTAGACACAACAACCACATTCGCAATAGATTTTCCTTTACTAGAGATCGACACAATGGACCTACCCTCAGGATGGGAATGCAAGGAAGATCCCTCGAACTGGGGAATCATCTATTAGTATTCCTATAATGTGAAAAAAGGTGTGCAAAAGAGGGGTATTTCATCAAAGCAAACTTCTCTTGCCAAGACCTCTATAGGTTTCCCATGAAAACCTTCTACACATTTAATTTGAGCAAAGGATAAGATATCTATGATCACTTGATATCAAGCAGTGAAATTGGTTATCTTCTCATACTCTCCTTGCTTACACCAGACAAGGTCCAAAAAGGCCATCTTCAGTTTGATGTTCTCTTGGAATTGTTATAGAAATTGATTCACAAGCTAATCAAATAAGAATATGGAATTATATGGAAAGGAATAATACCATTCTAGGGTTGTATACTTGAGACATCTCAGGAAAACTTAGCCATTAAGGTATCATGGTGGAAGAAATATGTACACATGGCATTAAATGGAGACAAATGTGTTTGAAGATCTCCCTTACCACCATACATTTCAAACTTTGGAATCTTCATACCTTGGGGGATAGGAGTGTTTAGAATTGCTATTGATAAAGGACTATGATGAAAGAAAGGTTAGAAAATCAGTTGGGAGGTGGCCTAGGATAGATTCCCTAGCCAATTCTATATCTAGGCCATGTTTTGTAGTAGGTCATTTAGAATAGAGTTATACGATGAAATAGGACTATTGGAACCACCACTAGAGCCACTGCTAGAGCCATTGGAGCCACTCAACCCACTGCCCCCCATTCTACCAAGACCTCCATTACCAGAGCCAACATGGTCCCTAGAGTTACCACTACCATAATTAGAAGGGATAGTGTTGAAAACTAGAGGGATTTTGTTTACTTTGATAGTCAGAGGTGCCTCAGGCAGAGCGGTGGTGTTGATTGAAGGGCTTGACTCGGTCATGTATATTGATGTCACGGGCATCAAAACTCCTATCTTCTTTCTAGAGATTTCAAGTACAAAACCTTGGGTAACACCCAATCTAGGGTTGTAGGAAGGGACATATGTTTCCACTATGCCAGTGATGCCTCGAAGAAGCTCTAGGCCTACCTAATCTTTATCCAAAATATATCTCATCTCATTGACAACCTTAGTAGCCCTAGCCATGTTCCACTCTTTTCCCAAATGATTTGCGAGATCCAACATCTTTCTATCTAGAGCAATGAGATGCTTTGCAAGAATGGAAAGAGCATCATCATTGCTTAGAGGTGGGGCCATAGGAGAAATAGGATGGGTAGGAGTACAAGTGGCTTCCCTAAAGAAACTCGCCTCTGCTCCATAAACCATCTCATGAGAAGCAAAACCAGTAGTGACCTTCGAGAAATCCATTTCTAGATTTCATACTCTCCTAAGAATGTACTCAAAAATTTTAGATTGGTTCATAAATCTTCACGAAATGCAATTTTGTAACCTTCACAAGGTGCGAGAGGAAGAGTCTCAACACAGAGAAATAGACACTATGATGTTCACGTCAGGTTCACCAAAATGTAGAGGGGGACTGACTGCTCAAGGACTCCAGGTCATAGGAGAGTCTAGAACAATAGGTTTCCGTAATCCACCTCAAGCTAGATGAAACAAGGGAAATAGGTGTCCAATCTTTTGGGAAGATGGCACTTGGGTTTAGGACCTAAATCACTATGCTTCATTCAAGGAAAGCTTAGAGATCTCAATCCAAGGATGAAATGAGGGAAAAATATTTTGCAATGAGGTGTCCTAGGGTGTGATTAAAGACTAAAATGGGGTTTAACACCAAGTTAGGGCTTGGTAAGACAAGTAATATGCAAAACCTAATGATGTGCAAAACTTAAGTAAATGACCTAAAAATGAATGCAAATCAGAATAGTAAACTGAGAAAACACAAAGGTAGACTTGGAAATATGTAGAACCTTGGAACAAGGTCAAAAATGTTGAAAATTCTAATTTTAATGTTCATTGGGACTCATATGTCAGGCTGGGTTATTTAGTACCAGATTAGGGTTTCTGGGTAGGAATACAATTCTGGCAGTGACAAGACTGGAACTCTTGAAATCTAGAAAAAGCCTTGTATTGGGACTCATATGCCACAAGTGGTGTATTAGTCTCATTTATCTTTTTTGGTGGTTCAAATTTTGAATCTACTCTCCTATCTCTACTCTTCCTTCCAATCCCGATTTCTAGATCTGAAATGCTAAATTCTACTTTGTAGGTGTCTTTTAGTGATCTTGTAAACAAGGTGACAACTTTAAAAACTTTGCAAACTTGAAAAATTCTTCCAATATTTCTCTTCAATGTATCTTCAACCTATATCTACAAATCACACACTAAAGAGATGGAAAAATTTTGTTTTGTTAGTAGAAAGGGGTTTGCCTTGGTCAAACCTTGTTTTGGTAATCAAACCTTGAAATGAAATGAAATAGAAAGGAGGATTGATGAATGAACAAAAAAAAATGTTGCAACTCACCAAACCTTTGAATACGATCTTTCAAACACGTGTGAAATGGCTAGCATTAATTTGGATATTGACTCTTGCTTGAATGGTATGGATCTTGACTTGAATGCTTGCTTGAATCATGAAACCCTACATCACAAATGTTAGCTCAAAAACAAGCATGATGCATGATGACTTTGAAATGATGCTTGATACTTGAATAATGCTCCAAAATTCTTGGTAATCAACTCTTGAAGGCTCTTGAATTGCTTGAATGCTTACGTCACACTTCCTCATAAAAATTGCTAGCTAGAAAATGAGTGAAATAACCTTGTATTTATACTTATTTATGCCAAATTCCTCGAAAATACAACACTACAAGATGACACCAAATCTAGGAGAATAAAATCTCACCAAGAATTTGAATTTAATTTAGGTCTATGCTAAACGAGACTCATACACCAATTGTGGTGTATGAGTCCCATTAGGCTAAGCTTGGGACACATTTTTCAAGAAATGCTTAGATTAATGTGAAATCCAGATTGGGGCCCCGAAACTTAGGTGGTACCCATATGCCGAAGGTGTGGTATGAGTCCCAAATCACTAAATCTAGGTCATACAATCCAAAAACACATGAATGGTGATTGGATATTGGTAAATGTTGAGATTAATCCTAGAAAGATGCATTAAATAAGGCTTGTGGATGTAAAATAAGGCCAAATAAGGCATAAAGAAGCCCAATTAATTAATAAAACCCTAGATTAGTGTGAAAGTGTAAGAAAAAACTTTACAACACCCTAAATAAAGTACAATTAAGTTCATTTAGTTTACAAGGGCCCTAGACTTAATGTGAATGTGTTAAACACATTACAACACTAAATCAAAGCAACATTAGGCTCAATTTAATAGGGAGGGACTAAACAAGTGTGAAAATGTAGAGGGATACATTTTTCGTCACTACATTTAGCCCCCACTTTAGTGAGAGGATGAACTTGCTTCAAATTCACACTAAAGTAGACAAATTCACATCAAGAGGTGTCCAAGTGTACTAATGCAGATGGTATAGGATGACAAAGATCAAAGGTAATGGTGAAGAACCCAGGATCCAAGATCCTATAGCAGACCAACATAAGTGCAAGAGGACATACGTGAAAATAATGTAAGGAGAAACATCAAGGCTCAAGCATACACTACCAAAGACATAAAGAAAACAAAGAAAAATAAAAACAAAAGAGGGGTGGATCAAGCTTTGACCATTTTTCTTGCATGTTGTGGATCAGATCTAGGTTGTTTGTCCAAGAAACATTTACAAGTGGAATGCGATGTTGACTATGCAAACCAAATGCATGGTCACAAGGGCTAGTGGAATCCAATATCCACTACGTGAGCCCCCAATGAGATGCTATGCACACGACTGATATGTGCTCACATAGATAGGGAAGTGGCTATGGGAAAGTAATGCCTAAGTTTGGCTCATGTACGCTAACCATACCAAAGTTATACCTCATCATAACTTTGATAAGGTTCCACACAATGATGAACTTTGAGCTTCATAAGGCTAGCAAAGTTTCGTATGCTTGAAACCCATGAATAGACAAGATGGCACCACATGCAAGCAAAGTGTGTTATGCAAGGTGGCCATATAACAAAAATTGTAGGTGAAAAATAGTGTAAGGTATGTTCAAAGGGGTTTTAATTAGTTCATGTAGGGTCTTAACTTAGGGAACATCATGCCTAATGTATCAAGGACAGGACAGATCAAATAATAGAAGATTCATAGCTTAGGGGATGCAATGTGTCACATCAAGCCACTAAGAGGAATATTATATGCTAGGAGATATCACACTCTTGAAGGACATCACAGCCAATGTCGCCACAAAGTGAAAGATGTATCACATGAAGTAAGAAGACCACACAATGAAACATGAGTTGTAAAAGAATAATACCAATGAAAAGGGGGTTGCCCCAAAAATCATACAAGGGATCCATGAATTCAGGGTCAATATGTCTTTTCTATAATGTTTTTAAAGAGCTCGAAACTGTCATCATTCCAAAAATACTCATGGAACAGGAAGAATGACACATAAAGAGTGAAAAAAATCCTTTTGGGTCAACATGGAAGATATGTAAATGTCTTGATGCCTTGTGTCATTCCCAAAAGGAAAACACAAGACAAATAAAAAGATAAAGGTTTACGACATAGAGACGAATGTAGGTACATATAGAAGAATGCACCAAAATGGAGGTACATCAAATAGAATGATATGAGGGATCACATTACGCACATACGATCACACAAAAGAAACACGTAGAAGAAAACAAAAGAAATACTAGTAAGGAACATGCAAGCCAACCTATTAGCAGGTAATCTGTATCCCAATATTGGTCAGTATAAACAAAAGGCGGATAACTAGCCAAAGAGATAACAATAAGTTCCAAACTAGGATCGTCACCAAGTTCAACACTCTTCCTAGGAGAATTTTCAGTCAAGCTCATAAAAGAGGAAAACAATGTATTCAATTCATTATGCACTTCATCAATTTTAGCGACCTCATCATCGTCATCCAAGTTAATCACAACGGGAGGTTGAAGGACAATGTCTAAAGAAGGATTTAGTTCTTGTTGTGGTTTCAATATAGGATTGTTTTGTTGCAGCAGAGATGAAGACCCATCATGTATTGCTTTAGTCAAGTTCAGATGTTGATTTTCTTTGTTGTTTTTTTCATTTAACCTTCAAGCAAGAGCATGACGTCTACGCCTACACTCTCTAGCATTTCTATTTCTTTTAGTTTAGTTTTCAAGTTGCGTTTATGTAGGAGTGGGTTTATCAACCATAGATTTCATCTCTTCCCTAAGACGAGGAACGAAAGGAACCATGGGAGGAACTATTCAACCACTTTCTCTTTAGCTTTATAAACTTGTTTTATCTTAGGAGGTGCAGAAGGATTGTTTTGTTATCTCTTGGTCATTTGTAAGAAGTCATAGAAGTTGTTATAGGTTATTTTTAGATATGTGGTGTGTCTTCAGGTTCAATCATAGTTTTTTCAAGGATAGGAGGCTCAATCGTGGATTGAGGCATGTTTTTGAGGGATTATTTTGCTATATATTTTACCTTAAATTTTTGGTAGGATTTGAAAAAGAAGTCATCATGAGGTTTCCAAAAGAAATCCAATGAAAAGTTTGTAAGGGAAGACAGAGGATTAAAGCCACTATGATGCACAGTAAAGATTCCATTTTCAATGGGAAACTTTAAAAAATTATTCACAATTGATGGGATGGCTTCCATGGAGCATAGCCATGGATAACCAAGCTTCACATGAAATTGGTTTGATGTCAAGATGATGGAGAATGAGAAATCTAATTGTTTCGGTCTAACAATTAAAGGAAGGGTGATCGATCCCATCATAGGGCAAGCGAAACAATTATGTGTCTCTATCCATGCTTTTGGTTTATCATATATTTCTTGATAAAGTTCATGCACAAGTAAGAATTCCTCAGTGATCACATTCTCTCCAAAGATGGGATCAATTAATATCTCATTAGTGGACTTGTCATAGATTCAGCTACCTATGTAAAGAGGACCATCGAGTGCATGTTTAAGTATATCTTGTAAGGAGAAAGCAATGTTAAGAGGATTTTTGGTTTGGACCTTACGAGGTTGAATTTTGATCAATCCAACCATATCATCCAAAGGACTTTGTTTGTTAGTATCCATAGTATCTTGTTCAACAATATCCATGTTGTCATCATTCATGTCAACATTCATCACATCAATATTTTTAGTTTCTTTGACAAATGAAACATCGTGGTTTGGCATAGGGTTGGTAAATATTTACAAGTTCTGGTTAGGAGGGGCAACAAACTTATTTCCTTGATCATTAACACCTCCAATTGAAAGTTGACCAAAGTCAATGAGGTCTTCTACAAGATATTTAAGATGCTTACAATGTTCTGTATCATTTCCATTTTGTCATTGATAATGGCAATAAGAATTTGATCTAAAGTTTGGAGTTAAAGGTTTATTAGGATCATGTGCTCTGACAGGAGGTAAGGTGATCATCTTCTTCTCTAAAAGTTGTGACATTATGTTATGAAGGGTATCAGGTAAGGGAGTAAATTGCCTAGTTAGCTCCCCAAATGTGAAAGAAGTTGTCTTTTTTATAGAAGCCACTTGGGAATCAACATGTTGAGTTGGTTTAGGGGGATTTAGTTGGAGGAAACCTTTATTTTGTTTTCTAAAGGATTGGAAATTGTTTTGGTGTGTTGATTCAGACTTCTTTGAATGGCTAGAGGTGGGTTTTGTTTCACGACTACTAACCAAGTTTTGATAATCACGAAGGGTGGTACACAAGTGTATGAAGGAAGGGAATTTCATCATGCCAATGTTATTTTGTATCTTATTTTTCAAGTTCTCAATGAGCATTCTTTGAAGGTGGGGATCAAGAATTTGTATATCAATTTGGGAATAAAGCGATTGGTAGCATGAAATGAATTCAATAATTTTTTTATTATCTTTTTTCTTACATCTCATCAAATCAGCTAAGGTCATCTTAGGAGTCATGTGTAATTGGAAATGGTTAATAAAGGAATCAACAAGTTCATTGAATGAACAAAATAAGTTATTTGGTAATGAGGAAAACCATTCTAAGGCAGTGTCTTTCAAGGATCTAGGGAAAAGTTTAGCTAGAAGTTTTTCCTCAAAGATGAAATCACTACATAGAGCGGTAAAAGCAGAAACATGGTTGATGGGATTTCCTTTCCCACCATATTTCTCAAATCAGGGAACTTCTACACCTTATGGCATTTGTTCTCTCAATATCTCCAAGGATAGGGGATTGTTTTGATGTATTGCGAAGGTTGACCATTGTTGTTTTGATTTAGGGTTATGATTTGTTGTTGAAGGGATGCCATGCTTTGTAAAAGTGTGTTAATGATAGCATCATTGTTGTTGTAAGGTGGAGGGGTATAAGGTGGAGTAGTGTATGTATGTGGAGGACAAGTGAACTGTAAACTTGTGATGGATGAGGTTTGAGGAGATATTGTGATGGAAATACCTAAGGAAGTGTTCACACTACTAGTAGGTTTAATTGTTATGGTAAGTTGAGTAATAGTGTATGTAGGAATGGAAATGGGTATTGTAGAGGTAGGGATGGAAATTCCACCTTGGTTTTGAGTGCATCCCAAAGCTTGAGTAGAACTAGGGATGGTAGGGATAGTGTTGTTAACATGAAGCACATTGGTTGAAGGCATGGTAGTCATGGGAAATGAAGTATGCATACTAGGATCCATATAGGGTTGATTATCAACACCATCAGGAAGAGAGCTAGAGAACCCAAGATCCATGACAAATGGTGTATTGTGGGATGACATGAGTCTTGAACTACGTCTCACAATAGTATTTCTAATAGGAAACCAAGTTGTAAAACTCATACAAGATTTCACAAACTCAGTGTACAAACCCAAAATGGAAAGAGGGTAAAGGGCAATGCAAGGACCTAAAATGGAGTGTGAAAATTCAAGTTTCACATTCTAAACAAGGTAATTTACTGATTACACTATGCAATAATCTGAATTGGAATGTTCTAGATGGGATTTTGAATTTAAGCATTGCATAAAATGAAATGATTCAAGCTAGATGCAACGAATTGATTGAAACAAAAACTCTGTAAACTAGAAAAAAAAGCTAGCAACAACAAACAAAAGCACAAAAGCAAGGTTTTTAATGTTGTAAAATGTAGTTTCAGATCCTACATGGGACTAAATTTCCCAGAGGGGCATATGAGTCCCAATCAGGGTTTTTCAAGGATTCAAATGTGATAAATAGTCAACACATAATGCCCAAAATTTAGGAAAAAACCACCTATGTTGGGACTAAATCGCCCAGAGGGGCGTATGAGTCAAAGATTAGGGTTTTTGCACAAATTTCAGAAAATTATAAGTGAACATTAGTTTTCTAGTTAGGATGATGTCTAGGCTAAGTAAAAATATAGCTTTTAGATGAAATTCAATGATGAAAGATGCAAAAAAAATGCAACCTATATATGCAATTTTGCTAATGCAAGATTTAAAAACCCTAGATGCAAATTAACTAATGCAAAACCCTAATGAAAATTTAATTTAAGCTAGATCTAGGACTATGATGCACTCCAAATTAGAAATGAGGTGTTAAAATTGGGCTCACCAAAATGAAACAAGGGAAATAGGTGTCCAATCTTTTGGGAAGATGGAACTTGGGTTTAGGACCTATTTCACTATACTTCATTCAAGGAAACCTTAGAGATCTCAATCGAAGGATGAAATGAGGGAAAGGGAGATTGCAATAAGGTGTCCTAGGGTGTGATTAAAGACTAAAAGGGGTCTCACTACCAGGCTAGGGCTTCAAAAGAAAAGTAACATGCAAAACCTAATGATGTGCAAAACTTAAGTAAATGACCTAGAAATGAATGCAAATGAAATTAGTAAATTGAGAAAACATAGAGGTGCACCTAGAAACCTGTGGAAGCTCAAAAAATGTCTGAAATGCTCAAAATGCTATTTTTAATGCTCACTAGGACTCATACACTAGGTTGGGGAATTTAGTCCCAAATTAGGGTTTCTAGGTAGTGATAAGTCTAGAACTCCTGAAATCTAGAAAAAAGCCTTGTATTGGGACTCATACGCCACAAGTGGCGTATCAATCCCATTCAAATTTTTTAGGGGTTCAAAGTCTAAATCTACTCTCCTATCTCTACTCTTCCTTCCAATCATAATTTTTGGATCTGAAATGCTAAATTCTGCTTTGTAGGCGTCTTTTAGTGATCTTATAAATAAGGTGACAACTTTGACAACTTTACAAACTTGAAAACTTCTTCCAATCTTTCTCTTCAGTGTATCTTCAACCTAGATCTGTAAATCACACACTAAAGAGAGGGGAAAATTTTGTTTTGTTAGTAGAAAGGTGTTTGCCTTGGTCAAACCTCGTTTTAGTAATCAAACCTTGAAATGAAATGAAATAGAAAGGAGGAATAATGAATGAACAAAAATAAATGTTGCAACTCACTAAACCCTTGAATAGGATGTTGCAAACATGTGTGAAATGGCTAGCATGAATGTGGATCTTGACTCTTGCTTGAATGGTATGGATCTTGACTTGAATGCTTGCTTGAATCATGAAACCCTACATCACAAATGTTAGCTAAAAAATAAACATGATGCATGATGACTTTGACATGATGCTTGATACTTGAATAATGCTCCAAAATGCTTGATAATTAGCTCTTGAAGGCTCTTGAATTGCTTGAACATGCTTAGGTCACACTTCCTCATAAAGATTGCTAGGTGGAAAATGAGTGAAATAGCTTTGTATTCATACTTATTTATGCCAAATTCCTCGAAATTACAACACTACAAGTCGACATCAAATATAAGAGAATAAAATACCACCGAGAATTTGAATTTAATTTAGGTCTAAGCTAAACGATACTCATACACCAATTGTGGCGTATGAGTCCCATTAGGCTAAGCTTGGGACACATTTTTCAAGAAATGCTTAGATTAATGTGAAATCCAGATTAAGGCCTCAAAACATAGGTGGGACCCATATGCCCAAGGTGGCATATGAGTCCCAAAGCACTAAATCTGGGTCATACAATCCAAAAACTAATGAATTATGATTGGATATTGGTAAATGTTGAGATTAGTCTTGGAAAGATGCATTAACTAAGGATTATGGATGAAAAATAAGGCCAAATAAGGCATAAAGAATCCCAATTAATTAATAAAACCCTAGAATAGTGTGAAGTATAAGAAAACGCTTTACAACACCCTAAATAAGGTACAATTAAGTTCACTTAGTTTACAAGGGCCCTAGACTTAATGTGAATGTGTTAAAAACATTACAACACTAAATCAAGGCAACATTAGGCTCAATTTAATAAGGAGGGCCTAAACAGGTGTGAAAATGCAAAGGGATACATTTTCCATCACTACACTAGATAAACAAATTAGGAAAGTTTAAGGTTTCAAGGGTTGGAAAGGAAGGACAATTAATCTATCACTTTCCTTCTACTAGCTTGAATGTTTCAAGGGATTAGGAGAGCTGGTTTTTAAGGTTCAGACTGGAACTTAGATAGCTTATTTCCAGAGGACTACAATGTGGAACATAGACTCTAGCACGATGCGTTGGGGTCTTAGCGACATGGCGTTCATACAACAGAAAGTGCAAGGTATAATGCAAAATTCCCAAAACCCTATTAACTTCATGATTAACAAATTTTTATGCTAGAACAAATATAAGAAATACAGAATAACAAAAATAACAAGAATACTTTAACAATACTAAGCTATAATTCGACAATAGAAAGGTGGTAGAAATAGACATTCAAATCCGCAAGTTGAGGCCTTCAAGAGATTCACTTGAAGAAAAACCTACACACATGAGAATGAGAAAATGTTGGGGTTGTGTTTAGAAGACTGTGTCAGTCAGACCCCCACTTTGGTGTTTCCACCTCCATAGAAAGCTAGATATCAACAATTGTAGAAAGATGATAAATAATTACATAGAAATGGAAATACCAAGCAATACCCAAACAACAATATGCCACTACACGAGTAGATGATACAAAATTAAATGGAAATGGATGGATATCACCTTCTCAACCAAGTGCACTCAAGGAAAATGAAGGAAGATGTGAGCTCACAAGATCTCCAAAGCCAACACTGCCATAGTAATGAAGAGGAGGAGCCAACAAAGTAGCAACTTGCAACTACAATGGTGGTGGAAAAATGTGAAGGATCTAAAAGTGAGTGTGATTGATCAAGAAATTATCAAGAAGTGTGTAGAAGATCAAAGAAGTGTGAAGAAGTTGGATTTAATGAAAGAATAGGCAATTTGAATGAATGGAGGAAAAAACTCATTTGAAGTCAGTCCAAGGAGCAACGACCATTACACTTTGTGTCCAATGGAGCTGTGTAATGACTCTATGGATTCTAGAGGCATGAATCATATCAAGATGAAAGCACATTGCACAGACGTCTGCATGCTACACTAGTGTCCCTGATAAAAATTCCCCCACTGACACACAAATGAGCTGCCAAGTGGATGAAACATGGATGCAGATATGGAAAATACATCATCGAGATTACGTTTTCTAAGGTAAGGGGTGCATAAATGAGAAATTTGCAAGGGGTGCAAATTCACGCCATTACACAAGGATAGAACCACATAAAGATATCAAGATGGATTTATTACTTTACATGGACCTTATATCCTTTATATAAAAAATACTTGTACTTTTTAATGATGGTTAAGAATGTTCATATACTTTTAAATACAAACCCATTTTAAAATTTTTGTGCACCTCTAAGGGGGGTAAAATGTAATGCAGAATTTTGCACACCCAATCTAAAATTCCATTTAGTTTTGGATTTTTTTTTAACATAATACCTTAATATAATTATATGGTTATAAGTGGCACACCCTTGAGCTAAGTTTGGATCCTTCCCCAATCCTTATCTATCCTTTTTTACTCTCACTTATATATGCATTTCCATACATTTGATCTTATCCCAACCCATTTTACAGGATCCCACACATTCACTTCATTATTATCCCACACTTCCATACATTTGTTCCCTACCTTGAGATCTCCATCTACATTTCATGGGTCAATCTTGAGCTGCTCAAGATCAAGATCAATCTTGAGTTGCTGCTCAAGACCAATCTTGAGCTACTCAAGATTGGTCATAAAATCATTTTTAAAATTTTTTAATAATGTTGACTTTGATTATTTATGACCTTATTATTTGGAGTTGCCTTGGTACTAACAATCTTAAAATTTAAATAAATTCATTTGTGCATTTAAACACATCCATGAATCATCAATAACAAAAATGAGTGTCTATATTACAAGGATCATTCATTCTAGTAACATTTAGATTTGGAGTGCTAAAAAGCACACATTACATTGAAATCAACAAATATGCTATTGAATTCTTGATTTTGACATATTCAATCATTTCCTAAAGCCATAAAGCTAATATATGAAGGGGGTTAAGTGAAGATAACTTGACCCTCACAATCCAACAACTTTCTTAAGGTCCTTTTAAATACTAACAATATTTACACATTATTAGATAACATAGATTCTAATGAACAGGTTTTAGAAGTCTAAAAATTTGTATATTAGATCCACACCCCAGAGATCATTGTCACAATCCTCAAGATCAACCTTAAGCCACTCAAATTTGACCTATAAAGAACGTTTTGTCTACATAGTGTTTCAGATAGTCAACACATCTACATTCCATGATCAGTTTGAGAGCTAAGTACACCTATTCTCCTCATTTAATTTCATAAATATTTTTCAATTAATCAATTTCCATCTACTAATCAAATCTAAGTTGATTGTGCTTTATAGCTTGCATTTATTGTTAATTAACCTAGATTTATATAAAAGGGATTTTATTTCATTACAAATATATTGAAGATAATTTTTTTGTCAATAACTAGATGATCTATTTTTATTTAATTAATAATTAAAAAGCAATAAAATAATAAACTTTCAAAATAATCTAGGGTAATGTATTTGCAATCATGAAATTTACATACCCATGCCAATTCTCATTTAGTTTTGGGCTCATTTTAAGAGTATGTCTTAATATAATTACATAACAACTAGTGGCACACATTTGTTTTAAGTTTGGCTCCTTCCTCAATCCCTAACCATCCTTACATATACACATTCTAATAAATTTATCATTATCCTTACCATATCTACACTTATTTCTATATATTCACACAATTTATTAGCTTGATTCCCATATATTCATCCCTAATCTCTATATTTCACATTCCTTGTCCTAGGTCATTTATGCAGTGGGACGATGGATTCTACATAATGTGAATTTGACCCAAAAAATAACAAATAATAAATTTAAATTATTTACTTTCATCCTTTCTTCATAGCCTTTTGAATTTGGTTTGCTACACATTTGAGTAAAAATTAATTATCTCATGTTATTTAAAGATGTTCATTTGAGCATTGATTTATATTTGATTGCATTAATAATTTAACATTGAATAATTGTTTGCACATGCAAGGAGTGTTTAAGAGCACTTGGAAGTGAACCTTTAAAAAAAAAAATATTTTGTGTTAGAATCAACATCTATAACTTGCATGTTTGCTTGATGTCTATTGATCTTGATCACGATTATAATGTGTTGATCTAAACAAGGGGGTCGATCTAGGAGAAATTCACTTGAACAATCTAACGAACTCCCAAAGAGTTATTAAATGCTAGTAGTCCTTAACAATTAATGAAAAGTAGAAAATACATCAAACGGGATAATAAAAGTGCATAATGCACCAAATGAAGACTTTGCATCAAGGATCAGATCCACATGATGTGAAATAAATATGTATTTCTACCTACCAACATTTTTTTCTTTCTTAAATACTCTAATTTAAAAAAAGGCATGACCCTCATAAAAACCTCTTCTTACTTTAACTACTAGTAATTTAAAGATTAAATTGGTCACATTTAAGTTGTGAATAAACACAATGCATAATTTCAAATATTTTATCAAAATACTTGAAAACTATAATTTATAATTTATAGGTTCAAAAAAGAATAAAAAAAGGTTGAAATTCTATAATTATTCTTCTCTCCCTTTTTCACTTTTCCAAAAGATTATAATTAAAAAAAAAACACAATTTCACAAATAAAAAAAAATCCTTAATTCAATCTTATCACCACTTATAATGGGGTCCTTTCAAACTGATTGTAATTGAAAAAAGAAGCCATACAAGAGCCCATAATTTCTACTCACAAGCTTTTATTTATGTAATTTTCCTGAATAATATCCATTTAAAAAACTTTACACAGCTCGTCCAAGGCCCCATTGAATCTTTTAACAAAGTGTCCACTTCAAACATTTAGAATTTGCTTAAATATATCTAAATAAATAAAACTTTAAAAGGAGAAGTAAAGAATAAGTGAAGAGAGAAAGTACATGATTTGACATTTATACAGAATACGTCAAATGACCAGAAAATCAGAAGTATGCATTCAAGTGCATGCACGTTGTTCTGTACACTAGTTATTTAAGGGAATGATAAGATACGTTACTTGAGTCACATGGCTTTACTCCTCCAGCCAACTGCTTTTAGTTCTGTAAAATAGCTGTAGGTATAACGAACACAAGATACATTATTGTACTGTTAATGCTTTCAACAGGTAGATTTTTATTTCTCATGTTTCTACAACAGTAGACAATACGTTTTTGCATTGAATAAAGTTGAAATAAAAGTTACAAATTTAATAAATAACAGTTTAACAAAGGGATTGAGAAGAAAAGGACAATTAAAGCGAACAGCAGTTTCAAATGAAGCAAACAAACTCAATCAATGTAAAACAATAACAATAACCCAGCTGAGAAGTTACAGCCAACAGTAGACAAATTTTGTACGTTTGAGTGAAATCAAATTTAAATCCTGATCCATGTTCACCTACACAAGCTTTAGTACCCTTAAAAGAGGAGGCTATCTTTATAATGTGTTTTAATGGTGAAACTGTCGCTAACACATGTACATATTTATATATGGTTTCATTTTAGCTTCTACTCGTTGCTCTAGGAAAATTCACCATCAGCAATTTATTGTGGGAAAATTCACCGCGGTGAATTGTTGGCAGTGATCCCGCAATAAATTGTTGGCGGTGAATTTGTGTGATGCCTTTCCTCATATATTTCTTCATGTTTATTCATCTATTTACATATATTTTGATATATTTATTCAATTTTTAGTTAATATATTTATTCATATGAACTATTTCAATTTATTTGTTGTTTATCTGAATTTAATCATTTGTTTATCTAGCATAATTTTTATGATCATAGATATGACCCCATCCTTTTTAAAATATAAATTGAAATTTCACTAACTCGTATACATTCCATAAGCCATTATGAGTTGACTAAGTACATGTTAGCACAACATGAAAATATTTGCTGTTATTTAAAGACACTATTCTTCAACCACTTCACATCTTTTCACATTCAATTCTCCTCTCTCATACTAGAAGCATCTAAGAAATAATTAATAGCAAAAAAAACTTGGACTTGGTGCACTTAAAAGAAGTAATGAATTTGCATACACCATTTTAGGGCAGTTGCCTATAATCTTTTATTTCTTTCACACATTTTCAAGTGTTGATGTAGGTGAACATGTCTCCTTGTGACATAACAACAATCACTTGAAGGTATTTTTAATTATCACTACTCCCCATTTATAAAAAGAGCTCAACAAACAAAGATCAATTGTTGTCTACCTTTTATATTGTATATTCATTATTTTCACGTACACAGTATATATTGTATATTCTTTTTTTCTCTACATTTTTTCTTTCACTTTATTATTCTTTAGTTTTTAATTTTTATCCCCTATCTTCTTAATAAGCAAAATTATTATTATTATTATTATGTTATTATAATATTACATAAATAAATAATATTTTTTATCCTTCTTTCATTGTCTTCTTGGTTCTCACCAAAAACATAGTCAAAATAAAAAAACTACACACTAGAAAAGATCAATTAGTTGAATTGTAGAGAAAAACAATGCACTCAAGTGTTATTAGATGTGCATGCAAAGAACAAACCTATGGACACAAAGAAGACCTTGATCTATAGGCTTGCGCCTAGAAAAATAAAGTTTCAACATAGGATTCAAGACATTTCACTAACAAAGAGCTAGCTGATTCATAGGCTAGCAACAACCAATTTCAACATCTTCATCAAACAACACTCTTTCTTCAATCATAGAGCTAAGTACCCATATATATTGAATTTACTTGTTGTACTAAAGAAATTTATTTAAATACATTAGCCCTCAATCCTTACGTATTTAATTCAGGTTATATTGCTCTAAGTTATTAGTATTTCATTTGATTTGCATAGATTAACCCTAAATAAAGTTTACTTTCCTTTATCGCTTTATACTTCTAATAATAATTTCTCATCTAGTTAGACAAAATGCATGAAGTTTAATTTTGATTTCACTTCTTTACTTTTGGGTAGAAGCACAATGATGTGTCCCACTTGTGGGCCAACACTAAAAATACTTTAAAACATGTTAAGTTTGATCTAAATAGGGGGATTTGTTCTAAGACTAAGGAAAGGGTTAGATCTAACCACCTAGGGGAAGATTGAACTTCGCTTAGTTCGAACCTTCCTATGTGGTCCCTCCATCGTAGCCTCTTCATCTCATATCTACATGGTAACAAAAAGAGTCAATTCATGTCACAATTTAGGGAATAAAATGAAGTCATCTAAAGATGAAAATTTTACATGTAACCCTCATTAGCCTTCTAAATAGTGTAATATTTATTTTTTAATATTATATATTTTTAATTTAAAATAACATCCAAGTCCATTAAAAAAATAATGGCATATAATTAAGACATTGAGTAATAGATTAAACAATGTCAAAAAAATCTATTAAAAATTCACTACACTATGCCAATGATGTCCTTATTTCAATGAAAAATATATTTGATGTATATGTAAAGTTAAATATATTATGATAAAACATGGGTCTAAATTTGTGCTATTACTAATTAAAAATTAATAACAAATAAAATATTCAATAAAAATTAGTAATAATATCCATGTACTAGATATTAAGATTAATGATCTATGTCTAAGAAAACATCAAAAAAAATTATTTATAGTTCTAATTATGCATTATAATAAAATAGTAGAAATATAATAAAATATATATTACAAACTAACTAAATAAGATAGATTATATATAAAGAAAAAAACTACAAATAATAAATTTAAATCATCTTTAAAGTCTTGATAGTTTATTTGATATAATTGACAAAATATGATAAATACTGGAAAATATTGACTTTAATGGCCCCAAACTACTAAAAGGTGAGGCACTAATGATCGCACAATAGTTCCACTTTTTTTTACCTAAGTGGGACACTCAAATAACATTTATAACCAAACTTTTACTTTAATCACTTGCAATAAACAAATCATTAAGAATGTGAAGATAATGTGAACTAGTGATTTTTGAAAATTTGTGTGCAAATTCTAATTATAAATTTTTGAATTAAAAAAATATTAATTTATTTTTTTAAAGCATTTCTTAATAACATGTTTTTATACTCTAGACATTTCTAATGAGTGGCATTTATTCCATAAAACATTAAAAAAAACTAGAAAATTAAATAAACATAGATCACTCACACTAATATTCAGTGCATGCATATTTTTCATATATTTTGTTGCATTTATATATTAATTTAGATAAATTATAATTTAGAATAATTTCACAATGTATGTCTTTTTAATATATATTATTTTTTTGTTAAAACAAGAATATCAATACAAATATACATTTTTATAAAAAATCTACCTATTTTTTAATTTTTCCACAAGAGTGAAGATAGACTTTTATGTTCGATAAATTACATATGTTCACTAAAAAATAAAAAATAAATAAAATATATTATAAATTATACTTTTCAAAAATCTTACTCAAAGGGCTATAATCCTACAAAATCTAATGTCATGGTGACTACTTTGATGGTCTAACTTTTGCTTTGAAACACAAATTTCTTTTGAAAATTTGTGAGCAACAAGAGATGGCATCACAAAGATGTTCTAATGAAGGTACCTTATTTGAAGATATGACCATCATTAAAAATGAATTCTAAGGTATTTCATTCAAAGGTCCCTTGAACAAAGAATTTTGAACATGAGACATTTAAAATGGAAAAAATGCCTTCATTCAAAGGTGTCAAAATTCATTTGAGCCCCCTTCATTCAAAATTATAATTTTATTCAAAGGTGTTTTAGAAATTTTTTCACACTTTGGACTCATTTTTTTGCCTTGTCCCGCAATTGGGACACACTATTATGGGATGACCCACAAATTATTGTGTTGTCACCCTTTAATTTTAATTAATTGATTATTTAAAAGGTTGTGAATAATAAATCATAGCACTATAAGCATAATTGTGAATTTCCCATACCCATGTCATTTCCTATTTAGTTTTGCATCTATTGTGGTGGAATGTCCTAAATATAATTCCATATTAACAAGTGGCACACTTTTGTGCTAGGTTTGGCTCATACCCTAACCCTTATGCATTCTCATAAATAGTCCTCAAAGTCAGTGAAAATTTTAATGAAGATAAATCAATGAAAACATGAAAGAAATGCATACAAATGAGTTATATCTTCAACATTTTCACCTCCATTGATTGAGCTCCCAAGCTTTGCACCCATTTTTTGTATTTGCTCAAGTGTTGATAATTGTGGATTGCTCTTTAGAATTTTGTTAGCATAAATTAGGCCAACTCAAATTGCATGTGGAAAATGGGATGAGAAGGCTTCAATTTACATATTTTTGGATGAAGGAATGGAGGGTTGAGATCTTCTTGTGAAATGGATGATGGAGATTGAAGGAGATGGTGAAGGCCTATCATTGTGACAAGTGTCACAAAGTGGATGCATGTGAATATAACATGTGGCATGGGAAAGAGAACAAGGTGTTCTCACACATGTGTGAGAACATCTTTGGAAATTCACAAGAAAGTGACAAGTGGAGGGAAAGGTGTTCTCACACATGTGTGAGAACACATTAGGAAGAACAAGATTTTGACAAGTGGAAACACAAGTGGTAAAGTGTAAGATGAGTAGGCTTTGGAGGTATGACAAGTGGTAAGAAACGGAAAGTGTAGGGTGGCTCTATGGGGAAGAGGATCTCACACATGTGTGATCATCCAATAGAAATAGAGGTCAAAGGATGACTTGGAGATGGATCTAGTGACATGTGCATGCATGTCATTAAGAGGCATGTAGGACACATGCCACATGTCTACAAGTTTGGGGGAATGGGTAGAATTAAAAATTAGAGAAAATGTTAATGAGGATTAAGATGTGGATCAAGCTAATTAATCATAGATTTATTAAATTAATTGAGATTAGGGGATTTGAAAGAATATGGACTAAGATTAAATTAATTAAATAGTAAAATATTTAATTAATTTAGAGAAGACTATATGATAATAAATTAAACATGATATTTAATTAATTATAAAGTGGGATGGAATAACTAAATAAATAATATGATATTTAATTAATTATAGGATGAGATGAGATAATTAAATAATGTAATATTTTATTACTTATGGGATGAGATGAGATGATTAATTAAATAATACAATATTTAATTAATTAAGGGATGGGATGAGATCATTAATTAAATAATGCGATCTTTAATTAATTAAGAGATGAAGTAGAATAATTAATTAAATAATATGATATTTAATTAATTATAAGATAAAATGGAATAATTAATTAAAATTTAGAATTTTAATTAATTAAAGGAATGATGTTAGAATTGGGGTGTCTACATTTTGCCCCTCTTTGATGTGACATCTGAACTGATGTTATGTCAAAGAAGTTTAAAAAATTTCCCCAATAGGATAGGCGTGATAGGAGGTGATGCCCCCTTGAGAGATTGATTGGAAAATTTTGGAAAAAATAATTTTGGGTGGTGTCTCAAAAAAGGAAGGCTCAGATGATGTGGATATATGTTTAGAAATAAAAATGAGGAAAGAAGTAATAATAACAGGCTTTAAAATGAGCGAGGGGGGCTATAAGTATGATCATTTACCATATGTCATGTATGAAAACTAGGGAACTAAAGACCTATAAATAGGCCTTGGGGGGCCCAACGGTGTCATTTTCATCTTTGCATTTGGAGAGCAGAAGATTAGTAAGAAAGGAGAAATGACAATGATTCCTTGACATTTGCATCATGAAGAGTGAGTTCGGGAATACCAAAAGTGGTAAATGATCCACCCTTTAAGGATGGGGACAACTCATCACATTATCTCTTAGTTATTAAATAATAAACTCACTTTATTATCCTAAGCAAGCTTAATAAGAGTGTAGGACAAACCTAGGACTAAGGGAAAATAAATTAACCCTAGACTAGGAAAATAAAAACCTACACCAACAAATTTTACATTAGAAACCTTACAAAATAAAATATTCATAGTTGAAAGGTTTCCTAAACTTGGCTTTAGTGGACCATCTAGATGTGTGCTTTGTTTGCAAAGAAATGAATATATCTTGACCACCTATTGGCTTTAGTGGACCATCTAGATGTGTGCTTTGTTTGTAAAGAAATTAATATATCTTGGGATAATGAAATGGTTAGAATTGATGATGATTTATAGTTCCCCCCATTAATGGGGATGGGTGAGTTAACTCCCCTAACTTAAGGGAAGGAATAAAGTGGAGCGCCCCCCTTAAGGCTAGTAAAATTTGAATTTTAACATAGCCTCAAAATAAAACCTTCAACTTTTAAGAGAAAATTGTCTTTAATAAGATATGAGAGAGAAATTTATTGGTGTAACTTCAAAAAAAATTGAGGGAACAAATAATGAGGTCGAATCCCAACCCTTCATCCTAGGTTTACAAATATGTATATTTATGGCCACAAAAAAGAAGATCAAACAAGACTCCATAGTAATTATCGACATAATTGGATAGAGAATCGACAAATTAGAAAATCAACAACATTAGTCAAAATCCATGGGCCCTCTTGGACTCTTTAAGAAACTATAATATTAAACATATATACACAAAAAATAAATGAGGAGGCCAGTATTCTTTCAAACTATACAATAGAAATGGTTGGCAATGCCTTATTAACAACAAGACTAGTTCTTGGACAAATCTAAAGCATAAGTTGGAGAGTATTCAAGATAGTGATTAGTCTAACCTTGAAGGATAGCTCAATTGATAGATCAATAATGAAATAATAATCATTAAAGTAAGAGTTCCTTGTAGCATAGATAAAGGTGGTAATTGAATATTTCATGAAATAAAGAGATCAAGCCTCATGCTGAGTAAGAATATATATAGTTTTAGATCATGGTCACATCCATAAGACAAATGAAATCAGTACCAAGTGATATGGCTCCCTCTTGATAGTAAAAGGAATTTTGGTTAAATAGATCAAACCCTTTCTAATCTTAAGTGATACCATAGACACACCTATAAGGTTAATATACATAGTAATATATGAAATTTCTTAGCAAAATTATAGAGAAGAGGTTGAAAAGGGTCTTCAATATGAGGAGGTAACTACTTTTCTATGTTGTATATGGGGTCTTAGGATAAAGAATTCATGCTCTCTAATCACCACTATTGGGTGATTGTAACTGTTGGAGTAAATTAATTAATATTTACTCTAGTGCTTAATGCAAACTTAGGAAAAGGTCATCTAGTTCTAGTTCTGATTGCGAGTGTTATTGCATTAATTATGCATTTTAATTAGTCATGTACTTTATTCTTTATGTTGCACACAAGATAAAATCACTTAACTGATTCATGCATTTTGTTATCTCACTCTTTTCTCAGTCATGACTCCATCATTCAGGGTCTCATGTTGAGTTTGCCTGAGTCTACATAAGGATATTCAATCCTTAATTGTATTCATTTAGTAATCAATTTAGTAATCAATAATCATTATTGTTTCACATATTTTGTTGTGTCATTTCTCATTTGTGTGTGACAGGTTTCTCTTCAGAATATCATCCAGGGCTTGTGGGATCTCAATCACTGATTATTTCATGGTATCAAAGCTCCAAATCTGAAGATCCTTGTTCACTTTTTTGAGGATTTTTTTGCATGCATGGCCCTTCTCATAGCCCATAGTTGGTTATACCGCTCACGAAACAAAGACAATGATTAATCTCATGTTGTTCATCTCTATTAAAGCCCACAAATACTCCTTGTATCCCGTGTGGAGGCGTATAAAATTTGTGGAGGCCGCTAAATTTTGTGAAGTGTGTCCACAAGCTTGCGACTGGAAGATCTCACCCATGCCCTCTAATCGGCCTCTTCAATAAAATGTCTTGTTGCATATTCCTCTACGCATTGCATTTTTGGAGGCAACATTTTGAGTTTGGAGGCCCATGAGGGCAGTCTTTGTGTAAGTGTAATTAGCTATTTGCAAGCTTCCAATCATGCATTTCAATGATGGAGGCACAAACTAAGTGGATTTTCCTGTGACACTCAGGTCGTGAATTTCTATCTTTGTGATGGAGGCTTGATTAAAGGGCAGTGCTTAGTCACATAGGTCATGGTTCATTTGACTGACTTGATTCGTGCTTCCTTTCGCATGAATTATTATTGTAGACATCAAGGAGGGCATGATTTTGTTTGTTTGTATAGGCATCAATTTTATTTGAAGCTCAAGAGGCCACATTTGGGCCACGATCTATATAGTAAGGGAGAAGTCTCTTGGTAGGTCATTGAAAACCCTCTGCCCTACACTTCTGGATCACCTACTCAAATGGCATGATTTGAAGTTGGAGGATGCATCATTTGTCACTATGGATCATGATAATGCTCTAAGCCATGATTTGAATCCTTCAGACTCATAATTTTCCATCAGTTAGGTGTGAAGATTTGTCGGGAGATTTTTGTAAATATTTTCACCAAAATGGAGGAAGACGTAAACCTTTGTTTCTAAATGCATGCATGTTTCCTTTCCCTAATTTTTTTCATGCTTCTTGTTTTCTTCCTTGTTGATTCTTTAAAAATTGCATGTGCTTTGCAAGCGCCACATGATAAAGATCTGGGAAAATTTGGAGCTTTGTAAAAATTGAACTTATATAAAGTTCCATATGGGGGTTTCTACTTAAAGAATCTAGTATAGGTTTCTTTCATTTTTCTTCTAAATAAACATACTTAGAATATTCAAAGTTGTCAATTAACTATCAAGCTCTGCACTGTTCCTCCAATAGGTAGCCAAAAATGTTCTTATGTTCTAAGTTCTTGACTACATGAGCTTCTAGAGTCGCATCCTCGTGTGCTTCCAGAGTTTCTTTCTAGTAGGACAATATTGAGCATTGGATAAACAATGGCATCATCCCAACTAGAGGGCATCTTTGCAATTCTTCAGTAGTTGTAGCTTTCTTCTTTAGTTTGAATAAATTGTTAGGAGTTTTTCCACCTGGATTTTCTCCTTTGCTCTTTGTTGATAGCCACATCACTGTTGTTGGCCCACCATCTTCATCACCTTTGCAACTTGTTCTCTATCATTCTTCACACGACCTTGGATCGACATTATCACTTTCTGACATGTGGACACATGAGCAGTTTTCAGAGGCACACATCATTTGGATTCTTTTCCATCATCAGCTTTTTCTTCTCCTAGTTTTCATTTAGTGGGGGTGTTGGAGTAAATTAATTAATATTTACTCTAGTGCTTAATGAAAACTTAGGAAAAGGTCATCTAGTTCTGATTGTGAGTGTTATTGCATTAATTATGCATTTCAATTACTCATGCACTTTATTCTTTGTGTTGCACACAAGATAAAGTCACTTAGCTAATTCATACATTTTGTTATCTCACTCTTGTCTCAGTTAGAACTCCATCATTCAGGGTCTCATGTTGATTTTTCCTGAGTCTACATAAGGATATTGAATCCTTAATTGTATTCATTCAATAATTGATTCAGTAATCAATAATCATTATTGTTTTACATATTTATTGTGTGATTTCTCATTTGTGTGTGAACCGTTATTTTTGGCTCCTAGGACTTCTCTAGCTCTTCTAGGGTTTTTCACCTAAAAGGAGAGAGGTAGGGCCAAAAATGCTAAGGGTTCATTCAAATTATGTTATATGTGATGTTACCTAAGTTAGATGAAGTGAACTAAGTGAAAGTAAGTGATTTATATGATTGAATTTGAATGCAAAAGAAAGATTTAAACTATGTTTGAAAAAATGCTATGATATGCAAATAATGAACTAATTGATGAAATAATGCATAACAAAAAGAAATATGATGAAATAGACTGCACCTAGGAAAGATTTGATGATTCTAGAATGTCGTAAATGTTGTCTAGAATTACTAAAATTTTGCAGTGGGACTCATTCACCCAGGGTGACGAATTAGTCCTGCTACCGGTGAAAAAGTGTCAGAAATTGGTTTCTAATTGTCAGGATCCAGAATTTGACAAAATTTAAATTTCCAGCCCTAAGGTGGGACTCATTCACCACTGGTGGTGAATTAGTCCTCTCCCAAAATTTTGAAAAATCAGGAGACAACTGTGCAACACCAGATCTCGAAATCTCTGATTATCTGGTTGTCAAAGTCAATTATACAGGAAACAAACAAAAAACCTTCTCCAAGATAGAAATATGAATGATTTGACTTGAAGCACCTAGTTGACTTGTTGACCAATCTTCAACACCTAAATGCTTATTAAATCTACATACAAAGGTTTGCAAACACACATGCAATAGGGGGAAAATGGTTGAGGGTTAGCAAATAGGGGTTTGCCTTGGTCAAACCACACTTTTGGTAATCAAACCCTTAATGAAATAATGAAAGGAAAGAGAATGATAAACTAATAACATGCAATTGCTATCAACTTACCAAACCTTTGATGATGCAAGTCTGAAGTAATGTTAATGGATTCTCCAAAGTGCTTGAATAATGCTTGAATTGATGTTGTAAGATGCTTGAATGCTTGAGTGAATAGGTGGATGAGTGAATTTGATGAATGGGGGATGAAATGAGGTGAAAATCACTTATTTTTACAGCCTTGTGCCTTAGCTA
The DNA here is from genome assembly GCA_007258455.2 of Sequoia sempervirens. Classification (NCBI taxonomy): domain Eukaryota; kingdom Viridiplantae; phylum Streptophyta; class Pinopsida; order Cupressales; family Cupressaceae; genus Sequoia; species Sequoia sempervirens. Next base: position 552,340,947 of record VDFB02047230.1, on the reverse strand, counting down.
CCTGTTCATACCTCATCACAGGCTGACATCAAGTGTTTTTGAATAAAAATCAAAAAGGAAATTTGAAATTTTTTGAATTTGGAGCCAAGGGGGACTCATTCACCACCCATGGCAAATGGGTTCCATCTAGGACCTGAAAATGGGTGTTGGGAATTATGTTGTATTTAATGTTGAACTTATCGAGCTTACTTTCAAAAATGCACTTAATTAAAACATATGAGGGCATAAAGGGACCAAAGAAAGCATGAGAAAGGGATAAATAATGAAGTTATGCCTAGAAAGGTATGAAATCTTGTTACAAGACTTTACAACACTTCAAAATAGGACTTGATTAGTGATGAAATGGTGATTTTAGGTAATTTGTAATGAATAGATTCTAGAAGAGTGTAGAAATGTCTTACAACACCTTCACAAGATATCATTCTTTGAATTTTAGTACCTAAATATGCATGTTCAAGCCATGTTACAACATAAAATTAGAGAAAAATAGATCAAACACCATGAAACAAGACCTAAATGGCCATGAAAATGACAAGGGGCCATTTTTCTATGACAGATTTAGCCCCCACTTTAGTGAGAGGATGAACTTGCTTCAAACTCACACTAAAGTAGCCATGAACATCGAGAGGAGGGTTCAAATGTACTTACATTAGCAAGATGGAATAACAACAATCAAGAGGGATGATCAAGCCCCAAAGATGAAGATCCCATGGAAAAATAAGCATAAGAACAAAGGAACACACAAGTGTTGAAATGAATCGGATGAAGCTTTGATCGTTTATCCAAATAGTTGTGGATTAGATCTAGGCTAATTGTTTGAAAAATAGAATGTGTACTCACTCTGGGGCCATGGAACATCTGGCTTCCCGCGAGGTGAGAAATCCCAAATGTACTCACTTTGGGGCCATGAAACTTCTGGTTGTCCATGGGGTGAGAAAGCCCAAAAGGTAAGATACATACACTAGTTGGTATGCACTCACAAACATAAAGGTGGCTATGGGGAAAAGTCATGCCGCTAGGTGGGCTTCCCACTCAACCATATTAAAGTTATACCTCCTGATAACTTTAATAGTCTCCACAAGGAAAATGAAATGTAATGTCGATTCGTGCTTCATGAGACAAGCAAAGCTCTGTATGCTTAGAACTCATGAACAAAAAGAAAGGTACCACAGGCATGCAAGTTGTGTTATGCAAGGTGGCAAAAGGTGCAAAATGTAAAAATGTAAAATGTAATGTTCAAAGGAGTCTTGTTAAGTTCATGTAAGGTCAGTCACTTAGGTAACATTGTGTCTAATGTCTCCAAGAGAGAACCAAACAAATAATAGTATATTCACAACTTAGGGTATGTAGTGTGTCACATCAAGCCACCAAGAGGAAAGTAATATACTGAGATAGATCAAACTTATGAAGGACATCACACCCAATGTCACCCACAAAGTGACGAATGCATCACATAAATGACAAGGCTACACTAGGAACCAAGAATGCAAATGAATTATGGTAATGTATGCCCCCCACTTTAAAGGAATTGCTACACATCGTTTTGTGAGCAATTACTTTAAAGTAGCGAAGTAAAGAAAAAGAAAAAAGAAGACAAGACATGAGAGCCAACTTGGAAAGCCCTATGCCAAGTCATATGTTTCAAAGTTAGGCTACGTCATGTCAAGGAAAATGAAAAAAAAAGAAAAGAAAGGGAGTTGACCCCTATAAAAGAGCACACCAAACACATAAGGGATCTATGAATTTTGGGTCAGTATGTTTGTTGCTGCAATGTTTTTATGAAAGAGCTAGAAACTACCATCATTCCCCAAAGCACATAGAACTGGAAGAATGACACAAAGAGAGTGAAAACAAAAGAAAAAGAAAGTTTGTTTTGGGTCAACATGGAAGAGACATTGCGGTCTCGATTCCTTGCATCATCCCCAAAAGGAAAATACAAGAAAAAAGAAAGAAAATGAATTTTTTTTTGGGTCAACATGAAAGACACATTGTGGTCTCAATGGCTTGCATCATCCCTAAAAGGAAAAAACAAAAAGAAAATGAAAAAGACAAGGATCTTTTGGGTCAACATGGAAGAGACATAAGGCATCTCTACACTTTGTGTCATCCCCAAAAGGAGAACACAAAACAAAAGTTAAAAAGACAAGGATCTTTTGGGTCTACATGGAAGAGACATAGGGTGTCTCTATGCTTTGCATCATCCCCAAAAGGAGAACACAAAAAAAAGCAAAAAAGACAATGCACGACAAATAGAAAAATAGAGGTACAAATAGAAGAAGTGTACGAAGAGAGGGAACATCAAACACATAATACGAGGGAACACGATACACACATGAAAAGGAAAAAAAAAGGACAAATAAAAAGAGAAAAGAGAAAAGGCTAGCTAGGAGAATGCAAGTAAACCATCTAACAAGTCATCTGCCTCCCAATCATGTTTAGTGTAATGTGAGGGCAGTTGACTATCCAAAGGAATAATTACAAGCGTCGAACTAGGAGTTGTACCAGGTTCTTCACTTGGTGGCGAGGATTTATCTTTTAAGCTCATTGTAGATGAAAATAAAGAGTTTAGGTCATTGTGTACTTCTATTTTGGAAATATTTGCATCGTCATCATCATCAAGATTAATGACAATGGGAGGACGAAGGGTGATTTCTAAGGACAGATGGAGCAAAAGTTATGGTTGTTGGATTTGTTCATTTTGTTGTGAAGGTTGCATTGGACTATCTTGTGGCAAGTTAGGAGAAGGAGGGTGGTCATCTATTACTTCTGTCAAAGGTGGAGGTTGATTTTCTTTATTTTCTTCCATACGAGATTGACGAGCAAGGAGATGACGACAACACCTATGTTCCCTAGCACTATGGTTTCATTTGATTATGTTTTGGAGTTGTTGAGGTGTAAGATTGGATTGAGTCATCATAGGTTCTTCTGCTTCCAAAGAGGGAAGAATATAAGAAACTGAGGAAGACGGGTCAACCACTTTCTCTTTAGCTTTATCTAGTTGTTTAATGTGAGGAGGCATGATAGGATTGGTTTAACTTTCTCTTGGTATTTTAAATGATGGAAGGGAAGTGTGTGAGGGTGGTTGTTCATGAGGTTGTGTGGTTTTCTCAATGTCAGACTTAGGTTGAATCATGGTTTCATCTATGATAGTAGAGGTGGATGTGGATGGGGACATGTTACGAAGAGACAATTCGGCTATTTTGTTGGCTTTGAACTTTTGACAAGTGATGAAGAAGAAATAGTTTTGAGGAGTGATGGGTTCCATGGGTTCGGGTCAAAAGGATTCTAATGAAAAATTACCTTTGGAAGATAAGGGATTAAAACCACTATGGTGTATGGTGAATATCTCATTGTCATGTGGAAACTTCAAACACTTGTGAACCACTGATGGGACCGCTTTCATTAAGCAAAGCCAAGGGTGGCCTAGCTACAAACAAAATTAGTTAGATTGTGGAATAATTGAAAATGTTACATCCAAAGTTTTAGGTCCTATTTGTAAGGGGAGTATGATCAATCCGATCATAGGGCATGCAAAACTAGTATGTGTTTTAATCCTTGCAGTTGGTTTATTATAATCATCTTGATATAGCTCATGTAATACTAGAAACTCCTCTGTGATCACATTCTCACCACAAGTGAGATCTATTAATATCCCATTAGTTGGATTATCATAGATTCTACCAGCTATGTAGAGAGGACCATCGGGAAGTTTTTGTAGTAGGTTGCTAGTATAAAAAGTGATATCAAGAGATTTAGTGGTTTGGCCCTTAGGAGGGATAATGTCCATCGTAGCTACAAGTTTATCCATAGGACTATCTTTGGTAACAGGTGGTAGTATATCATGTTGTTCATTATTTGAATCAACAGTCATTACATGAGTGTTTGAAGGTTCACTAGCCTTGACAAATGAAGTAGTGTGTTTAGGCATAGGATTGGTGAAAATTTGTAAGTTCTGGTTAGGGTGTGCAATAGACTTATTGTCTTGATCATTAACATCCACAATGGACAAATGGCCTGAATCAATGAGGTCTTGAACCAAATGTTTTAGATGCTTGTAGTGTTCAATTTCATGTCTATTTAGGCGATGAAAATGACAATAAGTGTTAGGTTTGAAGGTGGGTGGTAATGGTTGATTTGGATCAAGTGGTCTAATGGGTGGAAAAGTGAGCATGTGTTGTTGAATTAATTGGTTCATTGTGTTATGGAGGGTATCGGGTAAGGGAGTAAATTGTCTCTTCAGGTCCCCATAGGTATAAGGCACCACTGCTTTAATAGTTGCCACTTGATTTGGAATGGGTGGGGTTGGTGTTTGTGGCTATGGCCGAGGAGGCAAATTAAACTGTAAAAAGCCTCTTTTATTTGCGGAAATTTTGTTTGTTATTTTGGTTTTGTAGTTCAGATTTGTTGGCTTGGTTTGAAGTGGAATTTGAGTCTTGACTGGAAACTAAGTTTTGGTAGTCACTTAAGGTTGTATATAAATGCATGAATGAGGGGAATTTCATCATAGTTAATTTATCTTGAAGGTGTGTGTGCAAGTTTTTGATAAAAATCTTTTGTAGATGTGCATCAGGAATCTTGACATCAATTTGAGCATACAAGGATTGGTATTGTGAGATAAAGTCAGTTACTTTTTCATCCGTGTTTTGTCTACATCTCATGAGGTCAACCATTGTCTTTTTAGGTGTCATGTGAACTTGAAAGTGACTTATGAAAGCATTGGACACCAATTCATTGAATGAACGGATGGAATGACTAGGCAAGTTGGAAAACCATTCTAAGGCAATATCTTTCAAGGTCCTTGGAAATTTTTTACCTAAAAGTTTATCGTCAAGGAAAAATTCACTACATAAAGTTGTATAAGCATTAACATGGTTGATAGGGTCTCCTTTACCTCCATATTTCTCAAACTAAGGCATTTCTATCCCTTGTGGCATCGGGGTACATAAGATTTCTAAGGATAAGGGGCTTCTACGAACATGATATGTGGGTGGAGCAATTTGACCTTGGCTAATGGTAGAAAGTTGTTATTGCATGGATGAAACAGTGTTAAGGAGTTGTGTAAGAACAAGGTTGGGGTAAGTGGGTTGAGGTGGAAGGGAATATGGTGATGGAGTGTAGGTGATGTTAGGGGAAGTGAAAGGAATACTAAGGGGTGTGAAGGTAGTGGAAGGAACTTGCGATGTTACAAGAGAGCCAAGAATGCTAGTTGGAATCGGGAAAGAAGTAGCCACATAATTAACCTAGTGCATAGTTGTGTGGACATGTGGATTGGTACAAGTTGGTATGGATGCGATGGTTGAAGGGGGAGGAACTTGAGGTCCTCCTTGGTTTACAAGAATGCTTGTGGATTGGGTATTAGAAGAGGCATGTTTATTGTAAATCTTGACAATTCTCTTCATCACTTGTAGGCCATCATCACTTTAAATCAAACAATGAAGATTGTCAATGGCAGGCATGGTAGTGGTGGAAATGTTTTCAAGTGACAAGTCTTGTTGTAAATGTGCCAAATACTCATGAATATTAATGACTTTTTCTTGCGGGAGGGAGTTGTTTTTGGTGTCAACATTCATTGGATGGAAAGGTGAAGGCATAGAAGTGGTATTGTTAGTGCCTAAAGCACCATTGCCCATACTAGGAGTAGGAGCTTGTGAGATCCCAAAGTCCACAACGAAAGTGCTATCGTGAGAGGCCATGAGTCTAGAACTTCTTCTCACTAAAGTATTATCAGTGGGGCACCAAACACTCATATAAGTACCACAAAGGAGAGGGTGAAATCAAATGCAAGGTTATCTAAGATGTCTAAAAGCAAATAAGAGAAATTCTGCTAACTGTAATAGAGAATGAACTATAGAAAATAGAAATGCAGGAAAATGCCAGAAAAATGCCAAAAATGTTGTTGAAAAAGTGCAGAGGGACTGATTCACCTAGGGTGGCGAATGAGTCCCAGTATGATGTTTTTGTGTGTTTTTCAGAAATGTTAAAATGATTCTAATGCTTTACAAAATGCAATCAAGGATGCAAAATGCATTTTTTCTATTTTTTTAATGAGATGCAATGCAAAAATGAAATCTAAACAAAGCTTTCACTAATGCAATATGAATAGTCCCATAATGCAAAAAAAAAACAATTTCCTAATTGAATGTTAATGAAAATGTAATCTAGGATGCAATATGCAAATGAAATCAGAAATGCAAAGTGTTCAAAAAGCAGGTTCACCAAAATGAACTGTTGATTTTTGGCTCCTAGGACTTCTCTAGCTCTTCTAGGGTTTTTCACCTAAAAGGAGAGAGGTAGGGCCAAAAATGCTAAGGGTTCATTCAAATTATGTTATATGTGATGTTACCTAAGTTAGATGAAGTGAACTAAGTGCAAGTAAGTGATTTATATGATTGAATTTGAATGCAAAAGTAAGATTTAAACTATGTTTGAAAAAATGATATGATATGCAAACAATGAACTAAATGATGAAATAATGTAGAACAAAAAGAAATATGATGAAACAGAGTGCACCTAGGCAAGATTTGATGATTCTAGAATGTCGTGAATGCTGTTTGGAATTACTGAAATTTTACAGTGGGACTCATTCGCCCAAGGTGGCGAATTAGTCCTGCTACTGGTGAAAAAGTGTCAAAAATTAGTTTTTGACTGTCAGGATCCAGAATCTGACAAAATTCAAATTTCTAGTCCTAAGGTGGGACTCATTCGCCACTGGTAGTGAATCATTCCTCTCCCAAAATTTTGAAAAATTAGGAGACAACTATGCAACACCAAATCTTGAAATCTCTGATTATCTGGTTGTCGAAGTCAATTCTACAAGAAATAGACAAAAAACCTTCTCCAAGCTAGAAATATGAATGATTTGACTTGAAACACCTAGTTGACTTGTTGACCAATCTTCAACACCTAAATTCTTGTTAAATTTGCATACAAAGGTCTGCAAACACACATGCAATAGGGGGAAAATGGTTGAGGGTTAGCAAATAGGGGTTTGCCTTGGTCAAACCACACTTTTGGTAATCAAACCCTTAATGAAATAATGAAAGGAAAGAGAATGATAAACTAATAACATGCAATTTCTATCAACTTACCAAACCTTTGATGATGCAAGTCTGAAGTAATGTTAATGGATGCTCCAAAGTGCTTGAATAATGCTTGAATTAATGTTGTAAGATGCTTGAATGCTTGAGTGAATAGGTGGATGAGTGAACTTGATGAATGGGGGATGAAATGAGGTGAAAATCACTTATTTATACAACCTTGTGCCTTAGTTACCCATTCATACCTCATCAAAGGCTGACATCAAGTGTTTTTTAATAAAACCACAAAAGGAAATTTGAATTTTTTTGAATTTGGAGCCAAGGGGGACTCATTCGCCACCCATGGTGAATGGGTCCCACCTAGAACTTGAAAATGGGTGTCAAGAATTATGTTGTATTTAATGTTGTTTATCGGGCTTACATTCCAAAATACACTTAATTAAGGCATATGAGGGCATAAAGGGACCAAATAAAGCATGCCAAAGGGATAAATAGTGAAGTTATGCCTAGAAAAGCATGAAATCTTATTACATGACTTTAAAACATTTCAAAATAGGACTTGATTAGTGATGAAAAGGTGATTTTTAGGTAATTTGTAATGAATAGAGTCTAGAAGAGTGTAGAAATGTCTTACAAAACTTCATAGTTCACCTTCACAAGATGTCATTATTTGAATTTTAGTACCTAAATATGCATGTTCAAGCCATGTTACAACATAAAATTAGAGAAAAATAGATCAAACACCCTGAAACAAGACCTAAAAGGCCATGCAAATGACAAGGGGCCATTTTTCTACAACACAATGTGTAACAGGTTTCTCTTCAGAATATAATCCAGGGCTTGTGGGATCTCAATCACGGATTCTTTTAGTAACATATATTCTATGTTTTTTTTTTTCTTATAGATATTGGTGAAGCAAAATAGATGGTAAAAAAGATGGTGAATACACTTATAAAAAGGAAAATTCCTGGGGAATTAGATGAAACACTTATGAGGCCAATTTTTAGTTTAGGGATGCCACCACTAAGTGAGACAAGTTTCTAGTTAGTACTAGAGTGGTTACTGGTCAATGGTGGTTATTTATTTCTATTAGGTTTCCACATAGAGAGGGTCATAAGAGGAGGAAGACATCATATGGCTTAGAGTTCCTCAAATAGGCAATGAGAATCGTCATTACTGAAGGTATCACCTAGCTTAACACTCTCATATTTGGTAGCTTTTACAAAGAGAAGGAGAGGTAATGCACTAATTTGGTTTTGTGAGTCATAAACTATTAATAAGGTTTACTTTTATCTTTCATGCATATGGTATCTAGGTTAATATAAGGTATATTGTTTAACAACAAATATTTCTTATTATCCTCTAAATAAAATGGAAATATGTACCTTTAGAAATTGCCCATATATATTATAAAAAGACTCAAGACTCTTTATTTGATTAATATGATAATATACAAGTATAATCCCCAAAATTGTTATTTACCAATTCAAAAAAGTCTATTAATTTTTACAAACATTTTAATTATAAATTATTTAAAATTTATAAAAGAAATAAAATAAAAATAAAATTGAGTGCAAAGATAGAAGTTAAGGCCAACAAATACAAATTCTAAATTACACTTTGTAGCATATATATATATATATATATATATATATATATATATATATATATATATATATATATATATATATATATATATATATATATATATATATATATATATATATATATATATCAAAGAGATAAGTAAGACATATCAAGTTAAAGCCATTTAAAATAATACTTACAAATAAAGATTAATACATCTTCAAATCTTCAAATCTATAACAATGTTTATAATTTTTTATTAAATTAATAAAAAATTAAAATTTATGTTAAATTTATTTAGACAATTTTTTTTTTTAAATAGATATAAATATACATTAATAATTTAGATTAATTTAATTAATACATTGATAAAAAAATAATAATATTCTCACAATTTATATGAATGATTTTAAATATTTTTATATTAACATTTTGGATTATATTATATGATCTATTAGAAGATGACAAATATTTAAACAAAAAAATTATCAATTTTTTAAAAGAATAAAACAAGATCCCATTACTTAGTCACAAATCTATTAATCCTTTTCATAAAATATAATATGGGGTTTTATAAATGAAACCCCTACATAACATATACTAGCACATTTACATCTTCAACCCAATATAATTATCCAACTTACACATAGAACATACAACTATCTATAAACACTAACCAACCATAACCAAAAATCTATCATAGTAACATCAAGAACCTATCCACCTTCATTCTTATTTTTTCTACATCCATCTCTATACCAGCCTTCATAGCCTCCACTACAATAGTCAAATCAATCACATTCTTCATGGATTTTGAAACAATATAACCAAGACCCTTTCTTGCACAACTTTATCAACAATTGTATTATCAACTTTACATAGAAAATCCTCCATAATAGACCCCCTAAAATGAGCACATCCATTATCTTATAAGCAAGTAGAATCTAAAACAGCTTTAACCATCTTCAACTTCACCTTACTACTACAATAGATTTATGTTAAGCTAATTGTATGTCACTTTCCCAAACCAATGAGTGTTTAGATCTAATTAATCTCTCCAATATATTCACACCAACACAAAAACCAAATACTACACGTACAACCACTATTCACTCCACCCTTTTCCATTTTATTCTATAATCTAATGCCAACATAAAACCACTCAACCATATAATTGTTACACTCATATCTAGGTGATAAATGACATTGGCTTATACAAACATCATTAAATCAACCCACGCAAATGTGTCATCCCCCACTACCAACCTCCATATTGAAAATGAAAATTCATCTTAAAATTTTTAGCTTGTGCAAGCCTACATAAACTTATTATAAGGGGAACAATCAATGATAAGAAACCTAGATATGTTCAATGACGCACAACTATCTTTACTCACAATATGATTAATCCCCAGTTGTTTAACCCCGCATTTGTGAAAAAAAATACCACCACATTTTATTCTCTATAATAATGTTTAGTCTTAAAAGAAGAAAAGTTCAATTTCCACATGAACACTTCTTCCATTAGGGCTCTAAGCTTCGAATTCGAACAATAAATCCTAGTTATTGTGCATTAACAACAATTTACAATTCCCATTCACCTCAAGTTCAGTATAACCTTCATTATAAGTTTCTTAAAGGCCTAGTAAAAGTGCTTCCATTTTTGCTTCATTATTTATTTTTATACCTCAGAATTCAACACCTCCCAACACAAATTCACCACATAGATTCTTAAGAACATATCATGTCCTTGCAACACATAAGTTACCCTTAGTAGCCCCATCAAAATGCAACTTCATCCTCGTCTCTAGAGCTAACATTTATCCTTACAACTAGTAATCTCTCTTAACCCATTAGCAATAATCCATCAATTTATTTTTACATTTGTAGTTTTTCATAAAAAATACCACATTCTTTGGACAAAGGATTAAAATTATTGTTTAAGGGTTGTCCACATGTTTGTAACCTTTGGTCAAGAGAGTAAATTACATGGAAAAGGTTGAAAATTGTTGGTGTGAATGGGGTATTTTAACTAACTGGTTCATCAACTAAGTTTTATTCACATTAATTTCTTAAGTTTACTTAGGGTACACATAAGATACTTATCACTTTATATCACAACTCATAAGATTAAAACACATGCCATAATCTTATGCCTCGCTTTGGTTTATATAACCAAGGGGTCATATCTGTATTCTTAATATTTTCACTTGATTATCATCATTGTATATTTGTATCCTTTGATAGAATAGCATTATTCCTCCATATTTTATCTCTGTGTGCTTTCATTAAAGCTCCTAGATCTTGAGTGGTCACATCTTCAATCAAATCTTGCATGGTACAAAGCATTCTATACCAACTCTTTCAACAATAATATTGTATGGGAGAATAATTGTATGGTTAAGCATGTTAGAGTTGGAGTAGTATTTGGATAAATGGTCTCCCAAAAAATTTGATGCTTCATCCCTATAAATATAATTTAAATATAATAAATACCAAATAAATTATTCATACTAGAAAGAAATTCATTCTTATAAACCAATTATCATAAAATATAAATGAATAAAAGTTAACTCAAAAATTACAAATCTCAACAAAATATTATATAATTTGATTAAAAAATGTCACCTTAATTATACGTAAAATGTTCTACAACAACAAGAAAATAGAAACCATATATCCTAATTATAAATAAAAACTAAAAGTAAAACATAACTCTTTAATATTAAAAATAAAATAAGTCATTAAATAAATATAAATAACTCTCTAAATTCAAATAATAAATAAAATAAAATAAAAAATTATTTCAATAAGACTCATCAATTAGGGGAGAGGGCCCAATAGTGGTGTGGGTACCAATAGTTGTCATAGTACACGTACATTCAAAGCTTGATATTTTAAAAGTATGGAACTAGTAATTGTAAGAGAGGACCCAATAATTGAACAAATACGTCCATTACATTCAAAAAGCAACAAATCATATGATGCCACATTGACATACTAAAAAACATGACTTAATGCACCATTATTGGTCTAACTTTTTTGGGGGGTCTATTATGACCCTTCAACAAAAAGCATGTTGATGACACCTTTTTTTCTCGGTCTATGCGGGTGAAACAAAATGTTTGAATTGTCCATGTCCCTGGGCATTCGAGGATATAATTTTTTAATGTCAATGTTGCATGTTCATTGCTATATCGACCCATAAAATTAGGGTGCACCACTATTGGACCCTCTCCCCTAATGTTATTAGATTTTCACAATCTACAATCTTCTATTGTTTGTGAATTTGATTGTGTGAAAGCTTTTAACATCAATGTTTCCAATCACACAATCAAATCCACAAACAATAAAAGACACTTTCTATATTTATTTAGGCAGATATCTAACATTCAAAATAAGTTTATTATGTTTTTAATAATTTTTTTTTTTTAAATACTGGTTGTATTTTTAATATTTGAACATACCATAAGATTACTATGCTTTTATTGATTTTTCAAAAGACATTTGATATTGCAAAGATGTCTTGTAGTCTAATGATTTTTTTACTTATAAAGCGACATTGTGGTTGTGATAATTCTTTACGAGAGGGTAGTTGGTCAGGTCTAAAAGTATAATTGCGTAGCCAGAAACGCTAGATATGCATGAACTGTTCAAATACAAACCTCATAAATAATTTTACTGCTATGGTCGTTTCTATGATTTCGGGCGTCGAGTTTGAACTTTTGTCCATTGCAATGAATTGAATGAGTTAAAGGGGAAAGTAAATGTAGCAGACCACGCCGTAAGAGGATCGGTGGAGTTAAATGAGTGAATTAAATGACTGCCAACTCTCCTCAACTACGCAAGATGCCGATGCAGTGTTTTGTCAAATCCAAGCCAGACGAGACATGCAGCTTAAAGTTGTCACCACATGAATTTCTCACGCAGGCAAAGTTGCTGTGTTTGATCTATCCTAATTTCGCGCTTCCTAAAATTTTATGTGGAAATTTCAAATCACTCTTAATTTTTTACAGCAACTTATTTGGCAAGTCCTTGTCAATGATATGAGATTTCCACAATCCATATTGAATGTAATTATGTTTATTTTTCGATTTGATTGTGTGCAAGTTTTTTCATCAATATTTCGGATCACACTCCGTGATCCATCATCAGGATAGAGCACTGAAGGAGATATGATGTCACATTTCCACAATCCATATTGAATGTAATTATGTTTATTTTTCGATTTGATTGTGTACAAGTTTTTTCATCAATATTTCGGATCACACTCCGTGATCCATCATCAGGGTAGAGCACTGAAGGAGATATGATGTCACATCCTATGCTTATAACTTTCGTCAGCATGCTTTTTGCCAAGGTGTCCAAAAAGGTCCAAAAAAAAGTGAGACCAATATTTGTGAATTCACATCATGGGTAATTTAGCACTGATGTGGCATCATATGATTGGTTACTTTTTAAATCAAAGGAATATATTTTGTTTAATTATGGGTAGTCAAGTCACAACTATTGGGCATTATATAAACAACTACTATGGGTAGTCAAGTCACAACTAGAGGAGAGGGGCCCATAGTGGAGCACCCTTACTAGTGCTTCTCAAATTCCTACATGGAATTTCAAATCAGTCCTAGGAATTTCAAATCAGTCCCAAATTTGTACAACAATTTATTTGGCAACTCACTTGTTTAAAAAAATTAATTTTAGGGTCACATCATCAAATATGATGCCACATCAACATGTTTTTTGTTAAGGTATTAAAAAAGGCTAAAAAAAAAGTGAGACCGATAATGGTGCACTAAGTCATGTTTTATTGGTGCATCGATGTGTCATCACATGATTTGTCAGTTTGTGTACTTTATGGATAAAAAGTGTTTTGCAATTAGTTATTAAGATGCTCCACAATCATATCCACTGAGGACTACTTCTATCCCCACTATTGGAGTCCGCTCCACTATAGGCCCCTCTCCCCTAGAAACATGCTTAACTACTGGATCCCCCTAGTGATGAGTTACGTTTATTGGGATGACTTCCATCCAACTGATGTGCTTAACAAAATATTAGCCGCTAAATTTGTATCGGGGAAGTATGTTCAACCTCCCAACGTCTTGCTTGATTGTTCCTGAGCAAAGAGCTTCATAACAGCCACCAATGGAGGGCTGATGTTGTCATTTCCTGTCAAAGCATCCATGATTTACCCTCTTAAAATAGTACCATATATACATGCTTGTTAGGCCTATTATGAGTGAACACGTCGTTAAACTATAGAGATTTGGTAAATAATGAAATATCATATTTATTTTATTTTAAAATATTTTTAAGATGATTTATTAAATATTTGATATAAATTATTTATTTTATTGAAACAATGCAAAGAAATAAAATATATATGAAAAAGGTAGTCAGTAGATTGCCAAGAAAGAACTATCAACCATAACATTGAAGGTTGCCCAAACAAAATAGAAAGCCTTCAAACTGAAACAAGGATTACAACTGACAAAAGGCCTACAAAAGGAACTTAACAGTGAGACAAATTACAATCTAAAGAATTTTCAATTAGCTTTTTAAATAACCTATATTTTGCTCCATTGAGAATTGCAAAAAAAAAATGCATGTATATATATTTATAATTTTTAAATTAGATTTGAATTATAATTATTTTGTAGTTGTTAAAAAATCAATTTTAAATTTAGTCTATTATTTTTTCAAATTATTTGTTATTAGTAATTAAAATATATGAAACATTAATTTTAATAACAAACTTCAATTCATTACAATATCTAATGAACACATAAATTAAATCATATAGTCATATTAGCACTCCATCCACCTTAGAGTATATTGAATGATTGTAAGTTGCCCTCTTTAACTTATAAAATCTATTAATATGACATTTCTACATATAAGAGAGTAATTATCCTTATTAGGTACAAGAAGCAAATCAAGTTTTTTATGTGAAGATTATATTAAAAAAATAAGATAATTTTTTAAAATTTAGCAAAGAGTTTAGTTTAGATCTCATATTCATGAGATTAATTTTTTGGTTGTAAAATTGACATAAAAGAATAATTCTTTTAATAAAATTTGACCTATTCCACTAGATAATAAAACCTAATTTTATGTAATAATGATTTAAATTACCTTGAGACATTTAAATATTTTTCAATTGAACAAACCCTATAAAATTTGTGATTTTTCCAAATATATTATTGCCATATTTCGCAACACCCAAATATAGGGAAGTATGAGAATTCCACTCATTATTCCCCTAGTATTCAACATTTTCTGCAATATTAGTTTGATCACCATGGCACTTTCTTGATTGTTGAAGCAGGCCCAAATGCGAAGGTGATTGCCTGTTTGTCGAGGTAATTCTTGTGTTTGTGTATGGGGGGAGTTCACCAAATGTGAATGTCAAGTTTGCCACATGTCCAAAGTGATTGATTTTAGCTTTTATAATTTCTCGAGTTAGTGTTGACGTGTGTAACTTGAACACAAAGTCATTGAGATGTTTCAACCATTCTTGTAGAATCATCAATAATTAATTGATAGGCTACATATAGTGTGAGATTTGAGCTTGAAACAAGTTTCACACCTTATGATATTGCTATCAGGATTCAACCGTGTAGTTTCGAGTCAAACTCATTGGCCCATGTTTCATGAGTAGTGGTTCACCGGAACCCTTCTCTCATGATATCGAATGGTCCACTTAGCACTCATTGCATCTAGGTGATGCTCACAGAGGTGAAGCACTGGTCCGTCCCGGGAGGTCACCCATCCCGGTACTGCTCTAGCTCAAGCGCGCTTAACCAGGGAGTTTTCTCCAAGGTTAAGCCCGCTTGAGTTGTTACCCCATTTGCAAAACCTTCAGCAAGTGTTGTGCCTTATGAACCATTCATTATAGAGCCCCTTTAGCTCATCAATTGATAAGTAGGAGTATTTTTCCACAGCGTGTCAAATTATGATATTGCTATCGAGGATTCACCATGTAGTTTCGAGTCAAACTCATTGACCCATGTTTCATGAGTAATGGTTCAGGAACCCTTCTCTCATGATATGGTCCACTTAGCACTCATTGCATCTGGGCAAAATGGCTGCGCGGTAATTTAGGAGATCACCCATCCGGTACTACTCAACTGGCGGCAACGGGGAGTTTTCTCAAGGTTAAGCCGGCAATAAGTAGAGAGCTCTATAATGAATGGTTCATAAGGCAAGCATTTTGCTGAAATTTTGCAAATGAATAACTCCAGAAACCTTGGAAAACTCCGGAAGCAGCGCTTAACGGAAATGGATAATGACCTCACGACAGTTTCACTGACATACCACCTGATACAATAATGAAAATGAACCCGATATCATGTCCGATGTTCTCATCTTTATGTCTTGACTTCAGCTCCGTGAATCTGATAACAATATCTAATTGACATGCTATGGAAAAATACCTCCTACTTATCAATTGATGAGCTAAAGGGGCTCTATAATGAATGGTTCATAAGGGGCGAAGGTTTTGCAAATGGGGTAACAACTCAAAGCGGTTACACCTTGGAAAACTCCTACGGTTAAAAGCTGGCGCTTGGTTTGGAAGCATCTTAGGGATGGGTGACCTCCCGGGACGGACTGTGCTTCACCTCTGTGAGCATCACCTAGATGCAATGAGTGCTAAGTGGACCATTCGATATCATGAGAGATGGGTTCTTGTTGAACCACTACTCATGAAACATGGGTCAATGAGTTTGACTCGAAACTACACGGTTGAATCCTGATAGCAATATCATAATTTGACACGCTGTGGAAAAATACCTCCTACTTATCAATTGATGAGCTAAAGGGGCTCTATAATGAATGGTTCATAAGGGACAACACTTGCTGAAGGTTTTGCAAATGGGGTAACAACTCAAGCGGGCTTAACCTTGGGCGAAAACTCCTTGGTTAAGCGCGCTTGAGCTAGAGCAGTACCGGGATGGGTGACCTCCCGGGACGGACCAGTGCTTCACCTCTGTGAGCATCACCTAGATGCAATGAGTGCTAAGTGGACCATTCAATATCATGAGAGAAGGGTTCCGGTGAACCACTACTCATGAAACATGGGTCAATGAGTTTGACTCGAAACTACACGGTTGAATCCTGATAGCAATATCATAATTTGACACGCTGTGGAAAAATACCTCCTACTTATCAAGTTTCACACCTACAAACCATTGTTGAATCATTAGAAAGTATGCTTTAGTTGTTGTTTGATGGTAAACTAGCTATCCTTTAATGGTAAAAACCTCCAAAATATTAGGTAAAAGCCTCCAAAATCTCTCTTATCACATAAAAGTCAAATAAATATTGATTTGATAGCTAGATGGGAACATTCTATTTCCATTTAAGTGTTTTTTTTTGTCAATTTGATGGCAACTTTCTTTTTTCATTTGCATTGTTTTATGTTTTAAATTTGTATGCAAATATTTCACAATGAGATAATACTTAATTTCTTTAAGGAAAAAATCTAGATTTGTCTAAGTTTATTTCATTCAATTATTTAGCATTTATCTAAGTTAGATTTGTCTAAGTTTAAGGAAAAAATCTAGATTTGTTTAATCCATCCACATGGAACTAGAATTTGCATGCATAAAAACATACTCTTTACCATAGTAACATACATATAGTTTTATATTGATGTAATCCTTGAACCTCCTTTAGGTGCAAATACTTGTATTTAACAATATTATATTAAAAATATTTTCTTAATCACATGTTTTTAAGTGATTTTATACTACTTTTTATTGGCTATATATTAACTTTTGATTATTTTTATATTTTTATTCAATTATTTTATATTTTTTTAGGAATGTTTAATTTGTCTTATTATTTATCTTGAAAAAAATAATTTTTATTTATAAAATTTAATTACTTAAAATATATATTTATTATATATAACAAATCATAATTATTGAGGGGTTATTTTTTAATTTTATATTTGATTTATTTTAATTTTATTTTTTATTTTTTAGCCGATAGGCTTCTTATTGTGGACTTGCCAATCCACAGAAGCCCGGAATACCTGTCTCACACCCCCCAAAACCATTTATTCCAACTAGTAAACCATGTCTCACACCCGGAATACCTGTTCAGGTTCAACCCCAACAGTCATAAATTAATTCATTTATGGAGCAACTATTCAATCAATGAATAGATATTAAAGGAACAATATTCATCATGTAGTGCATTGAATAGATCTTGCAGGAAAAATATTCATCATGCGATCTTGTAGGAATAATATTCAGGGAAAAATATTAGCCATGCCGTGCATTGAATGCAAGTACACTCCCCCATCTGAACACTCCACCCTGCAATTTAATTTCTCACCATCGGAATAGCTGTCACCACCTTCAGTTTGCCCTCATTTAATTTCTCACCATTGGAATAGTTGGGAAATCTAGTTGAATTTATTCGGTTGCTTATCATCATGCCCTCATTGAATGCAATTTTAAGAATACACTCCAGTGTTCAAACACTCTAATGTCCAAATTAATTTCTAAGTCTATTCTCATTATGAATAAATCTAGCAGATATCTTCTTGTTAGGAGGAATGTTGATATTAATGTTGTCTTTTCCCTTCAGCCGCCCTCTATCACCGCCTCCCATTTGTATAAATAGACTGTGCTATTCAGAATTATGTATAATATTTGGAGTTGTGAGCGCAAGGACCTACAGAGATATTTGTTGATTGACGGTACTATTCTGCAAAAATCTTGGTTGTGTGTTCGCATCGTTGTTCATAGGCTTCAAGCATCACCTGCTTATGCCTAATACACAATAACAAGAAGTAAGCTTCTCTTTGGAAAGACATGGCATTGTGTTTAGAAGTTCTTAATCAATGTTTCAAGTTGATTCTTCAGCAATCTCTATACTTTCAAGTCCATTTTTAAGCAGTCTTACATAGAGTAATATGGCAATAAGTTTAACCTTCTTTTTAATGAGACCGGTAATGCCAAGGAGAGCAAGGAAACAAAATTGTGAAGGAGATGTCTGTTTCATATTTCAAGCCCTATTTTTATACAAAACCTTCTCGTTATAACGCAATGGCTGTTAACCCTTTATTGCTTACACCGATGGCATTGGAGTGCGGGCATGCGTACAATAAAGGAAATGAAAATGTGAAAAAGGATTTATATTGCATGATTTATCTATATTATGATTTCTGGAAATTGAAAGTTCATATTATAGATTTTGGTCTGGCCTCCCTTGTCTGAGTCTCGTCCTCAAATTAAAAAAAGAAGGAAAAAAATTTGTACACATAGTTATGTTCTTTTCTCTCAGAATATGAAGTACTCTGTTTCATTCCTAAAAAAGAAAGGTTTTTCTAACTGATTTGTTTTGATAATTTGCGTGATGTGACTCAAATTTCATGCAAGTTTTGAAATCTGAAAATTTCCATCTGGTAAAGCTCAATTATTAGACTCTCACAATGATTGTGTTTGAATATAATACAAAGGATTCTTGAAAATTGGAGAATCGCGTGGGTTTCTGGGCAGGTAGATATAGGCCTCCTATAGAATGAGAGTACAACACAGAAGATCCCTGCGTAGTAGAGAATCCAGGTGGATGTTTGAGCAACTATTTACACAGTCCTTGTGAACTTGTCATTTAGAGATTTATGTCATCTGGACTTGTGTCAAGTGGTAATTATATCTCCTTCCAATATCTTGATGGTGTCATGGTTAAAATGTTATGGAGGAGGTGATCATCCTTTTCTTTCTTATAGTCTAGTATCGATGATTAAAAAATTTGATTGGCCTGTAGTGAGCAGTGAGCATGTTCTCATATATTAGAGGGTTCATTTTGGAAGCATCAGTGTGCAATTGCTCAGAGATTCATAAAAATAGTAGCCTATTGATTTAAATTTTAGATGATTCCTCATGTCTTTATGTAAAGGCAGCCACATTTTATCACTGTCTTGGAAACAGTGATTTGACGAGGACCATGCACTGCATTTTAAAAATTGCGTTAATATGTGGAAGATTCTAATCATAGGACTTAAGAGCTCTTGGTTATAAGTTATCGGCAATTGGATTTTAGTATCCACTGATCCAGTGATTCCTACAAAGCTATTCAAAAAATGGCATAGTGATTTGCTATTTCATTGGACATAATTGAAAACGGTTAACAAAATTCCCCATGAACTTTTGTAAAGGATGACTGGGCTAAATACTATGCTTTTATAGGGTATTGTGTGTTCTGAAAGTTGCCTTTGTGCGAAATCCATTAGGAATCAAGATGTAATCATTTTATGGTGGTGACTGGCAATCGCCTAAGAAACTCAGTGATAGGGTTTCTCATGGCCTTGTTGATATGTAAAGGCTGCCACAAGCCCAAATTTCATACTTCAGAAAGACAGTACATCACTTCCTCCAATCTAAAATGTATCAACACATCATCTTGGTTGCAAGAAATGCGATGGGAGGGGCCTGTATTGCATTTATTGGGCCTGTTAGTGCCAGCAAAGGAAACAACTGTCGTCAACAGGATTTTGTCTTTTATTTACCGCACCACAAATTTACTTGTGACTACAACCACAAAGGTCATCTTTCAGGACGAGTCATGGGTTGTTTCCTAAGGTTGCAACCATGTTGCAGTGGGCAGGATGTTGGAGAGTTGAATTATTTAAGACTGTATTGGATGCAAGGTAAAAAGTTTGGGCAGACAATGGGTAATTGTTAAGGGTGCAAATGTTTAATAGGCAAATGTCCTAAAAAAATTACTTACAAGCAGGGTCAATTCTCAAATTTAGTCCCTGCCTGCACAGTGCACACCATTCATGGGGTATGTTGGAACCCACCAACTTAGGATTTCTTTACCTCGTTTCCATTTTCTCATCTTTGTATGCATTGTAGTATTAGTACCATCTGAAATATACTCGTATTTGTTTCAATAAAAAGATGGGAATCATATTGCATATATGATGTCCAATTAGAAGTTATTTATTGCCTTGCCCTTTTTATAAAAATGTTTGACTGGATTGGGTATGACATGTGTAAAGGTTTAATTGAATAAATGATGCCATTTTAAAGCTATTAGAGTGCCTTTCCCATCTTTTGTTGGATGTTCAACTAGATTTGGGATGACATGAGCAAAGGGTGTCTTCAATTGATAGAATGCTTTATTATTATTGTTTTTTATTATGACTCAGACTAAACTTGTACAAGAATTCAAATTCTAAATTATTGGATTCTTCCAAAGAGACTCGTTATTTGCATAATGAAAAGGATGCTGTGTAAGAAGGGCAATAGTGCTGTGATGAAAAGGTAATTGCAAAGGCTTCTAAATTTTTAAAACTGGCCACATACCTTGACTGCATATCTTTGCTTGCACAAGAAAAAGATCAGGGTGAGGAGTATGAAAAATATTGTTTTACCTCTAATTTCCTATCGGTGTATTCCTTGAACCTCCTATGGGTGCAAACTCAACCTAATTTTCTCATCAGCACCTTTAAAGAACTCAACCTAATCTGATTGTAAAAAATGCATGATGATGAGTTCAAACTAGATATCTAGGTATTCTGTAGAATGCTTCATCCAAATTTTATTTATTGTATTTAAATTTTGTTTTCCTTGTTCAAAGGTTGTTTTTAAATTTATGGCTGGTGGGTTTTGCATTCAATAGTCTTCACATTTTGGATTCAATTTTTAGTTTTTTAAAGTTTTCTCTTGGGTTGTAGGGTTTGCTAATTTGTTGTTGTATATGTCTAAAATTGGTCATGATTAAGCTTGTTAATTAATTAAATATAATTTATTTAATTAATTCCCTCTAATGTCATCTACATATAAATAAATTTAGTTATTTATTTATATCGTTCATCTTCTAAATTCTTCTACCTTAAATTAAATAAATAATTTTATTTAATTACTAACATTTCTCTCCTCCGCTTAATTAAATTAAATAAATTTTTATAATTATCGTTTGGTTCTAAGGTTCAAATATTTTTAAATATTTGAATAGTGGAATATTCTCCATCCCATATCCGAATTAAATTTAATATTAAATATCTTATTTAATATTCCTCACTCTAATTTCATTTTAAACATTTTTTTTTTTTAGACTGCAGGAATCGGTACACCCCCTATAAACTGCGGCTTGGTAAACTTTTATGTTGGCCACTGGACGGGACTAGAACGGACAGCCAATTTCATTTTAAACATAATTAAATATGATTTATTTAATTATGTAAGTTTCTATTTTCATCTCCACTTTTAAATTAAATAAATTTAATTTATTTAATTTCTAACTCATGCTAACTCCCCCTTCCAAATTCTATCTCATCTTTCGAAATGGAAGTTTCCCTTCGAAACTCAATGACGAAATTGAAAGAAAAAGGGAAACCTTCCATCTTTCTCTTCCACTTTCGAAAATCTCCCACCGTCCGTTCAAAACAAGCTTAATCCGGACCGTCGATCGATTTAGCCAATCAAACCCGTTCGAAAACTCTATAAAAGCCCGAGCAAATCCAAGCCTTGGTTAATCATCCACATTCACACGCTTGCATTTACCTACGCATATCTACGTTCATGCAATCAGCCTATGCATTCACATCATTTTCAGCATCATATCCACACTTTCATATTAGCATAGATGTGCATTTCGCATAATATGCATTTCATATCTCGTTCTTCATGCTGTCTTTTTGTTGAGTTGAATCTGCTGGTCTGAGAGCCATTCGAAAAAAAACAAAACGCTGAAGTTAGAGGAGGATAAGACGGTTTTGAGAAGCTGCGATTACGGTTTGTATTGTTCTGTTTCTTTTCAGCTTTTCGATTTAATGTCTTATTAACATGTGTTTGATTTCTATTTAATTAATCCAATATTTCATACACACATAAAATGGCGCCCACCGTGGGGCTCGAACCCACGAAATTAACAATTTCTGTAAGTTTGTTTTGACAGTTTCGGCTTTCTGGAATTGGCTTCTCAGAAAATTCTGACATTTAGGCGCATTTGAAAATTTTTGACGCGCATACGGAAAAAAATTAACTTTTTGTTTTTGCAGAATTTCGACGTGCATCTCGTGACTGTTAACGCGCATCCCGTAACTGTTAGCGCGCATCCCGTAACTGTAAAAGCACATCTTGTGACTGTTAAAGTGCATATAGTGACTGTTTGTTTAGGCGCATAGAGTAAATGTTTGCGTGCATATAAATTTCCTTCCTGCATGGACAGTAATTATTTTGACATTTTCTTATGGCGCATCCAGTCTCTGTTTAGGCGCTTATAGTGTCTGTTAGGACACATCTAGCTTCTATTTAGGCGCATCCAACTTCTATTTCGGTGCATACAGTCTCTGTTCTGGCGCATATATGTTTCAGCGCATGCAGCTTCTATTTAGGCGCATATAGGCTGTAACAAAATCACATATTTCTGAGTCTGACGCGTTCCATAAACAGAATTCTGTTTCTTTTTCTAAAGTTTTAAAATGAAACAATCCTAGGGTAGCCACATCTGGATAAAATGAAGCAATCTAAGATAGTCACCAAACAATGAATTTTGCAGTTAAAATTGAACAATCTATTTTGGTGAAGCAATATCTTCACTTAGATTAGCTCATTGTTATTTGGATTTTAAAAAGAACATCTGCTTACTTTGATTGTGGCAATAGGTCTATGCTCTCCCCTTAAATGAGTGATCAGAATACCAGACTTGCATTTTAATTTCATGCAATGTTTTTGTTTCAATTACATCCTTTAGAGAGCCTGCCATAGTGGGAAAAAGTACTCACCCTATGGGAACGAATCAAATGGGTTCAAGTCAAAGCCAGGCTATTCCACCCCACTGTAAAATTTAAAGCATATCTGGGGAAACCCTCTTTTGCTGGTAGTGTGCAAGATAACCATCCCCAAAGCCTTTGTTCTAAAGGTTGGGAGGTCTCCTGAGGGAGTTTATTATTGCCGCACCGAACGAAAATCCTTACTACAAACCTAGTGTAGTAGCTGGCCGAGTCAATTTCCAAACACTCTGATAATCACAGTGCAAGGGGAGGGAAGAATCTGCCCCCAAGATACTCACCATATAACTGCCAAGGACTGTTTGCTCAGGGGATCCGACATCCACTTCTATAACTCTGAGTACGCGCCTGGAAAAGACAAAAACACGGGCGCTCCTTCGGGGGTGACACAGCTGTGTGAGTCGACGTAGTTCTAAGATGTGGGTTGTTGATTATTAGAGTGACCTACTTGAGTATTTAAGAGTGAGTCTGTCTGAACTATTTTTCATGTGAAAAAGCTATGAAAACATTTGATGAAAAACATTTCTTAATCAAACACTTCAATGTTAGTATAGGGCTTTAAAAAACAACTGTTTTCAAAAATGTTTGTTGTGTCTTCCTTTACATTAATTCAGATAAAGAAATCATCCAAAAGGAACATGAAGAACAACAACTGAAAGGCACTTAAAATATTTTCATATCATTGGTTCAAAAATAGTCCCAAACAATTTTCTCATGCTTAGAAATTGGAAGTCAACAAAATTTACCAAGAAGTCATTGTCTAAAAGGATCAAAAAACCCAAGAAACCATTAGGATACAAGAAAACACTGCAAAAGAGAAAATTCTTGTACAAAAGCCGATGAGTCTTGCTTCACTATCGAGGATTTCTTCACAGATATCAGGATTTTGTTAGAGGATTCACTGATGAGTATGTCGTAGACCCTTTAGATTCCCGAGCTTATTATCAAAGATTAGCTCTGTCACAACGGCATAATCATAACCAACCTCTTGAATTTGACAACATACCACAACCTTCCATAGAGTATCCTTCACACCCCAATCAAATTCTTCATTGATTTTGGAAACTTTCTTTGAAAACAAAGATCAAAAATTTTAAAAGTCATCTCTCAAAACAACTTTTTAGTTTTTGGTTCAACTTCCCCAACGGGATTCTGAAATCCTTTATCAAACTTGGAAGCCACAACCAATAAATTAGAAGTATCCCTGATCATATCATAAGATTACATATCTTATCAGATCAAGATATCATTACCATCGCACATTGTCAAAAACTAGGATCTAAGTTTAGAAGAATTTTCCAAAAACATATGCCTATCTCCACAAGGTCTCAACACAATAAATTGAAGGATACAATTCAGAAAGAAAGTCATATTCATAACACTCAAGAGGAAGGAGAAAGCAGTAATCCCATTTTCAGCATAAATCAAAATCCACTCTTCAACAACAACATGGACAATAGAGAAGAAAATCCTTTTCATAATTACAGGGATAAAAACCAAGTGGATAGTGATGAGGAACAAGATGAGGAACATCTTAGAGAGGCTGAACAAGATCCAAAATTCCATAAAGCCATTGAAAAGATCTTACAATGAGATAAGGAAAAATATTTTCGCTATCTAGCCGAACAAGGGGCTAAATTACCTCATGACTTTGACACTGAAAACTTGAAAAACAAACTTGAAGAGACACCCCTTTCAGATCTTAGTGCCTTCACCCAACAAATCAAGGCACTTCAAGGACAAGTTAGAGAATTACAAGGGGGAACAACCACAAAGAAATACACTCTGGAGGATATCTGTCCTTATCCTTTTGACAGAAATTTAAACATGGTTCCTTTTCCCAAGCATTGTGAAATGCCAAAGTTTGATTGCTATAATGGGAAAACGGATCCAATCGATCACGTTAGAGACTTCAGAAACTTGACATTAGAATTTTCTCACGAAGATACTTGATGCGACTATTTCCTAGGAGTCTTGGAGTACACTCTATGGAATGGTTATCCAAGATCACACCTCCCGTCAGGACATTTGAAGAATTGATCAATTTATTCATATCACATATACCTACAACATACAACATCAGATCACCATGATAGATCTTTGTAAAGTTCCATAGAAACCTGGTGAACCTTTCATTACGTTTCTTCAGAGATGGAGAAGAATGTTTGCCAGATACCCATGTCCTGTTCCCGAGAAAGAAAAGATGGTTACTTTCATCAACAGTTTAAATTCGGAAATGAGCTATCACTTGAACTTACATTGTCCTTCTTCTTTTGAGAAAACGATTGAAGATGCCTTAACCATTGAAAATTCTTTGGTCAAAAGAGGCATAATAAAACATTACAAAGAAAATCCTAGCTCATCCAACCATCATAATAATCAGGACAAATCCAAATTCTGGACTCGCAACAAAAACATGGTGAATGATGGGGTTGTGGATGCAAATCATGCTTCAACCAAACCATTTTTCCTCACTACTCCAAACAGTCGCAACAACAATGTCAACTTGATTGCAAATCATGAAAATAATCCTCCTCCTCAGAGGAACAATACAAATCAACACTCCACTTCCCATCAAGGGACTTCAAACAATAACCAGGGTTATCGAGGAAACAATAACAATCAAAATTCCTTAGGAAACAACTCAAATCCAAATCCACAAAGATTTTAATTTTTCTCGAATAGAAGAACTTTTACTCCATTAGGTCAATCCATAGAATCTGCATTCAAAGAATTGATGGCCAAAAATCTCATTACTTTACCGCCTCAACGGGATTATGAACCCAGTGTAAAACCTGCATCATGGAATGAGGCATATTATTGTGATTATCATCGGTGTAAAGGTCATCGCACAAACAATTGCCAAGCTTTGAAAAATGTGATTCAAGACTTAATCGACAATGACATCATCACAATAGAAGGAAATCAACAAACCAACGCAGATCACCAAGCATTTCGCAATCCATTGCCTAATTATCAAAAGGGTGAATCTTCTAAAAAAAATGTGAATCATATCAATGATGACCATATAATCAATCATCTTTACGCAGATGACAAGCGGGTAAATGTCATTAAAGTCAACAAGAAGGTGGAATATAGAGAAGTCAACGCAACAACAAGAGCGCAAGCCAAAGTTGTCTTAAAGGGAACCTCTTCAAAATCCACTCAACCTCCACCTCAACATAAATATGATTTGGTTAACCAACTTCAAAAAACCCCAGCTCAAATTTCCATTCTGGAACTATTAAAGATTTCCCCAGCCCATAAGGAAATTCTAGACAAAGCCCTCATTCAAACTAATGTATCTACTAAACTAGATGTAAATCAATTTCAAGCCATGGTAGGACATTTGTCCTCACCCACTTGTCTTTCATTCTCTGATAAAGATGACGTTTCCATAACTCATCCCCATAACTCCTCTTTGTACTTAGAAGTCATGGTTCACAAGTTTTGCATCAGACAGGTTCTAATAGATGGAGGTGCTGGTTTGAACATTTGTACCTTGAAGTTGGTCAAATCCTTAGGATTTTTTGAAGACTCCATTGATTTCAGAAGAAAGGTTACCATAAAGGCTTATGATGATGAAGAAAGAGCATCCAAAGGTCTAATCATGATGCCGATCAGAGTGGGCCCTATTATAAAGAATACTTTTTGTCAAGTACTGGACCGTGATCTTGCATATAACATCTTGTTGGGTCGTCCTTGGATCCACAAAATGCAAGCTATCCCATCAACATATCATCAATGTCTCAAATTTCCTTATGATGGACAAGAAATCACGATACCTGCTAATAATTCCAACATTCAAACTTGTGCCAACATAAAAGCCAGTCAAGATACTTTGGTCCCTAATAATCGAGAAGCTCATGCTAGTACTTCTCTAAAAATTGACACACAAATTAGTCAATTGACTAATAGTTTTGACAAAAAGCTGAAATTCAAGGATCGTGGAGTTGGAGAATACTCTCTTTGCCTTGCCAATTTACCTACATCACCTCGATCATATGGACAACCATCTATCAGGGAACATTAAATATTAGCAGCATCAACATCAAAGCAAACACCAGTAGAACCAATCACAAAATTTAAGGGACACTTCATCAAAGAAAAATTCCCCATGGAAAATCCTGAAGATATGGAAATTCTAAATTGGCTCTATAAAGATGAAGACAAAGCAGTTTCTAATATCAAATTACCCACAAACAAATATGGAAAAGGATATTCAATCATGCAGAAGATGGTTTATGATGAAGGACCTATCGAAAAAAGGAAGGAAGGAGTAGTGGAACCCATTCACCTCCGTGGACTCCCTGCAAAAGAAAAAACTGGATTGGGTTATGATACTCACTCTAAAGAAAACAAATCCAAACATGGCACTGTCTTCACATTGCAAGAAAGATCGGATTCACAAGAGGCATGTGTGACAACAATTTAGAACTTCCTAGGCAACAATTCTGAAACAGACTCTGCTGAATATGAAAGGGACACCATTTACAATGATGAGTTTTGGAGGGACAAAGAGGTTGATGTAATACACCAATATGCCCCAACTCTAATTGAAGGACAAGGTTCAGGGACCCAACCACAAGAATTTGAACCACAAATCGACTATGATTCTAGTGATACTGAATCTGATCTAAACGAACAAGACTATCATGAGGACAATATCATCATTGATCCACCGTATACCTCAGATCCTACAAACCACTCTATTATGACCTTAACCATAGCCGATCTCACACAACCTGACGATCCTTTACCTTTAATTCATCCTGATCTCATTGATTGGGATTTTACAGAATCTATTAACATACCCATGTTTCCAAGTGATGAAGCTATTGTAAATTTCCTTTTTGCAGAAGATACAAATGATTGTTCCACCAATGATTTTTGACATAAAGTTTTTGATCAGGAGAGTGTCAAGTCTCCCAGCTGCAAAAGTAAAAATAAAAAAGAAAGATCTAATGGTGAAAACCAGAATCTGGAAGTATTAGATCAAACAAAAGATAAAATAAAGAGCATATCTGATGGTGAAAACCTCTTTGAGGCACCAGACGATGGGAATCTTGACACTCTTCCAGAGCACTACCATGAACGATCGCCTATTCTAATTGAGCCCACCAATGTTGTCGATCTTGAAACTTCAGACAAACCAATAATTTTATAGTTAGCTGCATCAATGACTAAAAAAGAAATACCATAATTCATGGAATTCCTGAAAGGAAATCAGGTTAATTTTTCCTGGTCTTATGCTGACATGCCTGGTCTGGATCCTGATCTTATCATGCATCATCTGTCTATCAAACTAGGGGTCAAGCCGGTAAAACAAAAGCTCAGAAAGATGCACCCTCATGTTGCATTATTAGTTAAAGAAGAACTGAGAAAAATTCTTGATGTGGGCTTCATCAGACCAATCGACTATGCAGAATGGATTTCCAACATCGTACCTATATCCAAACCAGATAAAACTGTCAGAATATGCACAGATTTTAGAGATCTCAACAAAGCATGTCCTAAGGATGACTTCCCATTACCAAATATTGACACCATAGTTGATCTAACAGCTGGCCATGCCATGTATTCATTAATGGATGGTTTTTTCTGGATATAACCAGATCAAGATTGCACCTGAAGATCAGGAGAAAACAACTTTTATGTGTCCATGGGGAACTTATTGTTGGAACGTCATGCCTTTTGGTCTGAAGAATGCTGGGGCTACCTATCAAAGAGCCATGACTACAATCTTTCATGACATGATGCATGTCTTCATGGAAGATTATGTAGATGACATACTGGAAAAATCATACACCAGAGAAGGACATCTTGAAGTATTGTCCAAAATATTTACAAGATTAGAAAAATTCAAAGTTCGTCTTAACCCTAAGAAATGTGTTTTTGGGGTCAAATCTGGAAAACTCTTGGGGTACATTGTTTCAAAAAAGGGAATTGAAGTAGATCCAGCAAAAGTTCAAGCAATTATGGAAATGCCTCCACCAAAGAACATCAGTCAGTTAAGATTACTGCAAGGACGACTTCAATCTATACGGAGGTTCATTGCACAATTGGCCGACAAAAGTTTACCTTTCACACATCTACTGCATAAAAATGTTCCTTTCAAGCGGGATGACAAATGTGAATTGGCTTTTCAGAAAATCAAAGAATATCTAATGACTCCACTGGTTCTAGTATCACCAAATCTAGACAAACCACTCATCTTATACATTGCGGCAATAGAGAACTCCCTAGGGGCACTACTAGCACAAGAAGACACTACAGGAAAGGAACGTGCAATCTACTACATCAGTAGAACACTAACAAGTCATGAGATCAACTACACTTCTATTGAGAAGACTTGTCTTGCATTAGTTTTTGCTTCACAGAAGTTTCGGCACTACATGCTAACCCATACGATCAATTTGGTGTCAAAAATCAATCCACTTAAGTATTTGTTAAGCAAAGCATCATTAACAGGAAGGTTAGCAAAGTGGGTAATGATTCTAAGTGAGTTTGATATACATTATTTTGATCACAAGGCCATCAAAGGACAAGTTATAGCCGATCAATTAGCTGAAGCGCCATTACAAGCAGATCATCCTCTGCACATTGAATTTCCAGATGCTGATGTCTTCACTGTAGAATCTAAACAAACATGGTCTCTATATTTTGATGGTTCTTTCACTCAACATGGATCGGGGGCAGGCATACTTTTTGTCACCCCTCAAGGACACACTATTCCTAGATCATATCAGCTAATGTTTCCATGCACCAACAACATAGTTGAATATGAAGCATTAATCACTGGACTCAAAATAACACTAGAATGGAGAATAACAGAATTACAAGTATATGGTGATTCGCAGCTAGTCATCTATCAAATCAATGATGATTATCAAACTAAAGATGAGAAACTATTACCATATAAAAAGATGGTTGATGATTTCAAGAAATACTTTGTGGACATTAAATTTACACAAATTCCAAGGATTGATAACAAAGCAGCTGACGCCATGGCCACAATCGCATCATTGTTGCAACTCCCAGAAACTCAAAATCGTTATGAATTTCTAGTGGAACAATCATTTACACCTGCATATGATACCCCTGAGGGCCAAATCATTTGTCATTTGGTAGGATCCGATTCGCCTTGGTACGAAAAAATTATACCTACCTCAAAGATGACATTTTACCACTCGATTTATCACGTAACCAAAGACGCAACTTTATTCGCCAATCTGCTCGCTATACCCTCATCACTGACACCCTTTATCACCGTGGTCTTGATGGTACTTTACTCTGATGTCTTGAACATGAGGAATCTGACAAAGCTTTACAAGAAGTTCATGGTGGCATTTGTGGTACTCATTCAAGTGGACTGACCTTATCCAAAAAATTAATTAGAATGGGTTACTACTGGCCTACAATGGAGAGGGAATCATTCACTTTTGTGAAAACATGTTCAAAATGTCAGATTCATGGCAATCTCATTCATGCTCCTGCACAGGAACTTCAACCGTTCACACCAACCTGGCCATTTTCTCAATGGGGTTTAGATCTAGTGGGCAAAATTCATCCTTCTTCCTCAAATGGTCATAAATTCATCATCACAGCAACAGAGTATTTTACCAAGTGGATTGAGGCAGTCCCTCTTACTAAAGTCACCGGCAAACAAATATCATCATTCATACTCAACTATATCATTTGTCAGTATGGCATTCCCAACTCCATTATTACAGATAATGGACGTCCATTCAAAAATCAGGATGTTGATGAACTTTGTGAAAGATTTCACATACAACATAGATAATCAACACCTTACTATCCACAAGGGAATGGCCAAGTAGAGGCCTCAAATAAAACAATATTGAAAATTTTGAAGAAGACTGTGAATACTTTAGGGAAGGATTGGCACGTTCAACTCAATCCTGCTCTATGGGCCTACCGAACCAGTGTCCACACACCAATAGGAGCAACACCATTCACTCTCATCTATGGAGCAGAGGCCATATTGCCCTTAGAAGTGGAGATTCCCTCACTCAGAGTATCATTGAAAGGCCTTACAACAGATGATGAATACCGAGTTTCCCGACTTCAAGAACTGGAACTCCTAGATGAGAAAAGACAAAAAGCAACTGATCATCTAAAAGCATATCAACAAATGATGTCTCGTAGCTACAACCACAAAGTAAAGCCACGTACCTTTCAAGTGGGTGATCTTGTTTTGAAAGAGAATCCACGCAATCAACAAGACAGAGAGAAGAAAGGAAAGTTTGAGCCAAATTGGCTAGGTCCTTATGTGGTTATCACAGTCTATGGGTCAGGAGCCTACAAGCTATCAACGTCAGAAGGGGACCTGTTCTACGAGCCTATCAACAGCATGCATTTGAAAAAGTATTATGTCTAAGACGGTTATCATCATCAGAAAAAGTCCTGAAGAAATCCAAAAAATCAGAAAAATCCTGAAGAAATCCAAAAAAAATCAGAAAAAGTCCTAAAGAAATCCAAAAAAATCAGAAAAAGTCCTAAAAAAATAAAAAATAAAAAATAAAAAATACCGTCATAGGGTGAAAACCTGGCAAACAGGCAGTCTATTGACAAGAAAAATGCAATAAAAACAAATAGTGAAAATCTGGCAAACAGACACTATTTGTAGCTCTCCATCTATTAATTCATGTTCTGCACTTAGCTGCTTTGCCTTCATTTTTCATGCATCTTTTCCATCATCTTAGGGTCATGCCAACACCATGCTATCATCATTTTCCTTGAGTGATAACATCTTACCATGGTTTGATTACTGTATATATTCATTTCAACAAGTTGTGTTGATACCAAGGGCAAATCTGGGCATACTGGGGGCAATCAACTTTCAGATTTTCTCAAAATAGTAAGACACTAACATCAAAAACAATCATGCAAAACAAAACAACCAACCATTGATCCATACCACAGTGGCTTTCAGTTGTGTACCTTACCATGACTCATATCTGGATGATCTCTAAACTGAAGTAATGTTTGGAATCATAGTATTTCATTTGTTGAACAATGGTTGTTTATTTTTTGATGTCATTTCTTTGGAGCACACTCGATGATGTACTGAACTAGAGTGGCAAGGAAAGAGGATGATTTTTCTTTTGTCTACTATTTGGAGGTTAATCATTTATCTATTGCAAGTATGTCGCGAGACATGATTTCCAAAATCTATCATTGATGACAGTTCCAAATTTGCACCAGATAGTGGTTAGTCTTTGTCTGTTTATGCAAGAATTACTCAGGTCATCTTGGTTCAATTATACCTAGATGCTTGTATTCGCTTGCTATATCAAAAATCATGAAAGATATACTTAGGTCATCATTGGTGCTAATTTCCCCTCTAATGCTTGTATATACTTCCAACATTTTCAAACACTCTATGATGATTTAAGCAGGTTCACTAAGAAGCTCAACAAAATGGTCGGTTTTATTTTAGTTGCATTTTCCTGTTAGGTCATTGTACATAACTGCATATTGGATTTGCATCGCGAATTTTTGAAAGGTCAATGGCTGTCATTTTTTTGGACTATTTGTGGAGGTCAATGCAAACATTTGTATCATTATCATTTCATCTTCATTATCATTTCATCATCATTGGCATTATCACTCCATTATTGCACCCATTATTATTTCAGTATCAGTATCATCTCATTAGGTGCATTTCATATCATTTAATATTAGTTTCATTATTGCATCCATTCCATCATTTCATGTTAGTCGCATCTCCATTATTATTTCAATTCATTTCATGCTTGTTATCATTCCATATCATTTATCATTTTATTTCATACATTATTTCATTATCATTTAATAATTTTGTTTCATATCCATTTTCATTTCATCTTTTCATTATGTATTAACATTTCATCTTCTTTTTTATTTGCATTATTTTCATTCATTTTTATTCAGATTAGTTCCATTACCATTTTTATTTATATATCGTTTCCATTTATCACTTCATACTCATTATCATTCCATTTGCATTATCATTTATATTTTTCCAATCTCACCCTCATATCATCATTTCATTATCATTTCATATCATCATTATCATCATCATTTAAAATTGCATTTATCATTATCATTTAACATCATCATTTCATTATCATTTCATATCATCATTATCATCATCATTTAAAATTGCATTTATCATTTTCATTTAATATCATCATTATCATTATCATTTCATATCATCATTATCATCATCATTTAATATCATCATTTCATTATCATTTCATATCATCATTATCATCATTATTTAATATTGCATTTATCATTCTCATTTCGCATTGCATTATCATTATCATTCATTCCATTTAACATTTCATATCATATCGTTTAACAATTCCATTTAACATTTCATATCATATCGTTTAACAATTCCATTTAGCATTTCATATCTCACTTATCATTTCATTTATCCATTTAGTCCAATCACATATCATTATATTTCATCACATTATCATTATTATTCTCATACCATAACATTTTATCCACTCATGACATTTCATCATTTCATAAACTGAAGCACAACATTCATGTTTCATCTTTTATCTGCATTACAAAATCCAAAAATACATATCATAGGCAATTCATCTGCATGACATCATTAGTACACATCATCAAATCACAATCATAATAAAATATCATAATCAAATCATCCTGCATAGCATATTAGTCATGAAGTCTCCACCAAAACATAGGCATAAATGCATATCATATCATAACATCATAAAATGCACATCACATCATCATCAAAATAATCATCGTTGATGCATATCATCACTCATAAAAAATGATACAAATGTCCAAATATCCAATGAAACTACAATGTCCAATACCTCAAAAATGATCAAAAATGGCATATATATGCTCCAAAAATGCTATACATCATAAAGTCTAACTGGTCAATGCTCCTGATGGTGCTGGTCTGGAGGGAGGTGGTTTGCCACTAGTGCCTGCATCTGGGTCCTGCCGTGGCCCTGTCACTCCCCTGCTCTGGGTATGTGTCTGTGATCTACTCCGGTTCCTGCTGTGAGATCGCAGGTATGGCTCTCTACGCTCTGGAGGGCATAGCTCCTCATACCTCACCCTGTAATACTCAACCTCCCTAGCCATCTCCATACCCTCTGCAATGGCATCTCGTAATGACGCACTCTCTACAGTGCCCATCAATCTCTGAGCCATGCCCTCAGCCTCTACTGCCCGTCGCCTGAGTGCATCCCTCTCTGTGATCACCTGAGCTAACTGTGGGTCTGGGGCAGGTGCCTGTACCTGTACCTGTACTTGTGCCTATGCGAGCTATGCCTATAACTGCACAATAAAAGCCTGTGCCTGCGACAACTAACTCTGTAGCTGACCCTGCTGCCCCTGCAATGTCTGCACCTGAGCCTGCAGAGTAGCTATCTGTCCCTGCTGTGAGGAGGAGGCCATCCGGATCACTTTCTACCTCCCTATCCTTGTCCTCGGTCGTCGCATAATTTGCACGCCCCTCAGGATATCTCACCCCGACCTCCCTAGTGCATGTCCTCTCACCCCGCCATCATCCCCATCATCATCATCATCTGAGCCCTCCTCCTCTTCGCTCTCCACCTCCTCTCCTCCCACTGCTCCCTGCTCACCGCTAGCCACATCCTCCTGTCCACCTGCCCTGGGCTGTGGTACTACCAAAATCGGTGCTGGCTCATCTAGGCTAGTAAATCATGGAAATGGATGCATGTAAAAATAAGCAGCATACTCATCGGACATCCTAGCATCGATGATGTCTCGTCTATCAACCCATACCTCAGGTGCCAAGGCCATGAACTCTGTATAGGCAGCCTGATACAAAAGACATGGCCCCCATCCAGCCTCATCTTTGCTCCGGGCATAATGTGCAACCCCCTGCAACATCCTCTGTGTAAATTCGAACTGCCTCAGCACTCACAATGCCAAAAATCTCTCCAAAATGAAGGGAGTCCTCCCTATCAGGAACCACAGAATACATACATAGGGCATCTCCATATCATCAGTCGCCCATGGCTCACAATCCAAATATGGTCACCATATGACTGTATCTATGTCATCTAATAGTCGTCTCCAATAATCCACCTTGCCCAGCTTGGGTTGGGTAAGGAACACATAATACATATAGATATATGGCCTGCCTGGTGGCCTCACTCTGGAGCATGCCGGCCTCGTCACAGCGAAATGCTCCCAGGCCCAAATCTGTAGTAATGTAACCCCACAAGATAAACTTGACGATCCTCTGTAGACCACCTGGTGTAAATCGTGATAGAGATGAGCTAACATGCAGCTCCCCCATGCATATCTCCTCGGCTGTAGTATCATCTGCTCTAAGATCCTGCCCCAGCCCACTGACAATCCCTTTGCCCGGCGATCTAGACAAAGGAGACCTCCGATGAAAGAACCCAAAACTGCTGGTAAGGCCGGATATCCGTGAAAGTCCGCCCATGGTACCCAGTACCCGGCTATCTGAGCATCTCCGTACACTCTCCTCAACGCATCCGTACCTCCCAGCTCCTTGTGATCGTAATACACAAGGGCTCCGACAACTGGAATACCTAGGATCCTGTACACATCCTCAGGAGTCACTATCACCTCACCGATCAGCATGTGAAAGGTGTTGTGCTCTGAATGCCATCACTCTACAAGTGCTGTCAACAATCCTCTGTTGACCCTAATCGGTGGCATTGCCAACAAGGGTCTCAAACCGCACGCATCAATCAATGCTCTGTCAGCAGGAGTCAACTCAGGGATCCTATCCCATCCTGCTGAGTGTCGCTCTCTAATCTGGAGGTTTTTGAAAACCTCCTATTTTTCATTACAAAGATCATCCATTAGACTCATCTCAAATATTCACACCATATTAAATCATACTCATATCTATCAATGAACTATATCAGACCCATATCAATGACTCATATCAATGCAGCAAATCAACGACTCATATCACACAATTAGTCCAATCAATCAAATCAAATCAACTCTATCAAGCTGGATATCATATCACATCTATCCTACCATCCATTACTATTTGTTTTTTTATCGCAGGAAGCAAATTTATCAGAAGTCATATCAGTTCAA
Organism: Sequoia sempervirens; assembly: GCA_007258455.2. Taxonomy (NCBI): domain Eukaryota; kingdom Viridiplantae; phylum Streptophyta; class Pinopsida; order Cupressales; family Cupressaceae; genus Sequoia; species Sequoia sempervirens. Next base: position 552,304,452 of record VDFB02047230.1, on the reverse strand, counting down.
TCTACTCTTTGTTTTCTACCCTAGGAAGCAAAGTTATCAATCAATCATTCGATTTTTTTATCATCTTTACCCATATCAGCATGATGACACGGCATTTTACCTATCTATTGACCAAAGAAGCAATACACATCATCATTTTCATCAACACATCAATTCTACCTATTTTCCCATATGCGCCATTCTTTTGACAGGATGCACTAACTCTCGTATGCGCCATTCTTTTGATAGGATGCGCTAAATCCTGGATGCGTCATTCTTTTTATGGGATGCGCTTAAACAGACTCCCTATGCACATTTTCCCAAATGCGCCAATTTTCTCATCCTATGCGCCACTGTTTTTGCTGGATGCGTGCTTTCCTGTATGCGCGTCTATTTGCCCTATATGCACTCTATCCCTAAAATTTTCAAAACTGCCCTATATGCGCGCTAGTTTTTACAGGATGCGCTACACTGGTTTTCCTAAAAAATTTAACATCTATGCCCTATGCGCGTTTGTTTCTACTATATGCGTGCCTATTTTTTTCAAAAGCGCCTAAACATTGCTATATGCGCGCAAACGTAAAATTTTAAACAGAAACTGAGGAAAATCATAAAAATTTAGATTCAAACAGAAAAATTCCAAAGCATAAGAGGATCGATCGACTCACCGGTGGTCCATAAGCAGCTGGCCTCTGATATCTACGCGATCTCTCGAATCGGTGGCGATGATACGAAATCTCCATGTCGCAATGTCACTTTCACAGTTACAGTTTTCACCAAACTCAACATTGCAAATGACTTGTCTTTTTCAACCTTTTACCTCTTAAAGGTCAAAACAAGGGTAAAATGAGACTTTATTTTCAAAATGGACATTTCTTTTCTGTCGCGAGCTAAACCACTTTCCTCTCATCCGTGATTTACCTCTCGAGGGGGCATCATCAACAAGAATATCGAAAGTACATCAGGAGAAAAATCTTATTTTCTTTGAAGAAATGTGTTTTACACATCACTTCAAAGAGGGGCAAAATGTATACGTCTAAAATTGGTCATGATTAAGCTTGTTAATTAATTAAATATCATTTATTTAATTAATTCCCTCTAATGTCATCTACATATAAATAAATTTAGTTATTTATTTATATCGTTCATCTTCTAAATTCTTCTACCTTAAATTAAATAAATAATTTTATTTAATTACTAACATTTCTCTCCTCCGCTTAATTAAATTAAATAAATTTTTATAATTTATTTATATTTAATTATCGTTTGGTTCTAAGGTTCAAATATTTTTAAATATTTGAATAATGGAATATTCTCCATCCCATATCCGAATTAAATTTAATATTAAATATCTTATTTAATATTCCTCACTCTAATTTCATTTTAAACATAATTAAATATGATTTATTTAATTATGTAAGTTTCTATTTTCATCTCCACTTTTAAATTAAATAAATTTAATTTATTTAATTTCTAACTCATGCTAACTCCCCCTTCCAAATTCTATCTCATCTTTCGAAATGGAAGTTTCCCTTCTAAACTCAATGACGAAATTGAAAGAAAAAGGGAAACCTTCCATCTTTCTCTTCCACTTTCAAAAATCTCCCGCCGTCCGTTCGAAACAAGCTTAATCCGGACCGTCGATCGATTCAGCCAATCAAACCCATTCGAAAACTCTATAAAAGCCCGTGCAAATCCAAGCCTTGGTTAATCATCCACATTCACACACTTGCATTTACCTACACATATCTACATTCATGCAATCAGCCTATGCATTCACATCATTTTCAGCATCATATCCACACTTTCATATTAGCATAGATATGCATTTCGCATAATATGCATTTCATATCTCGTTCTTCATGCTGTCTTTTTGTTGAGTTGGATCTGCTGGTCTGAGAGCCATTCAAAAAAAAACAAAACGCTGAAGTTAGAGGAGGATAAGATGGTTTCGAGAAGCTGCGATTACGGTTTGTATTGTTCTATTTCTTTTCAGCTTTTCGATTTAATGTCTTATTAACATGTGTTTGATTTCTATTTAATTAATCCAATATTTCATACACACAGTTGTCATAGTGGACATATCTTGGATCAACTGAATTTTTATTTATTTATTTTTATATGTGTTAATTCATATTGTGAATGCATCACAATGAAGTGATATAAAATTTCTGGGTGCTGTATAGTATCTTTAGTCTGAATGCTATTTATTAGGTTCTGACTTTTTTGGAAGGTTAGAGGTGGTTGCTTCTGTTTTGTAATTTTTGTATTTTGTTTCGATTTAGATCATAGATTTGAGTCTGGAACTCTGCATAAGCTTGGCAAGCTATTTGGTGATTCGAGCTTGGTGAAAACTTGCAATCTGTTTTGTGACAGCAACAAGAGAGATATAATTATTATGTTCAATTTGTATCTTAGAAATACCATGTGACTTGTACAGTTCAAATTTGTAGTTTAATACTTCATTTAATTTGTCTAACTGTTATTCTTATATTTTTGTTGTAGTATTCTTTTTAATGTAAATATTAAATTATATTTAAATTTTATCTTTAGTTTCCTATCGGCTATCCCTTGAACCTCCTATAGGTGCAAGTGCTAGTATACTTCATTTTATAGCCACTATTTAGCCACTATTTGATATGTCATGATCTTGCACTCATCCTTATGTACATTTATTTTCAAATCTTAACTCTCCACCAAGAGCTTTAGGGGTTCTTGGTTCCCATAAGCTTATGAATTGGTCAAATGTGAGTAATACTCAAAATCTAATTTAGATAAAACATGAAAAAATGTGACCAACAATTTTTTAAGCACAAACACTACAATTGTAAACTTCAACAAATACATGTATGTGTTGCCATCATATGTGATGTGTATGATACTAAACACATAAAATAATGTTGGCAATGTGTAAGGAATGGAAGGAAGATACAAATATAAAGAACCATTTGGTTAGCACACATTCCCATGCGATACACTCTATATGTTAATGGTAGTATTATGTTATGATGAGATGTTAATATGTTTATGTCGAAAAGGAATGGCAATCCCATGATAACTACTTTTATAAGATCTTAAATGAGATGAGAAAAAGGTTATGTCTAATCATAATATTAAACTAATATGTATGCACATTAAAATAATTAAATTAAGTGGTGACATAAGATGCACTATACCTAACATCTTAGTAACATGATTCACCTTGAATGCATTTATTAACTATATTATTTATTCCCCTACATAATTATGCAATGTACAAACTCACACATTCTTTTTAGTTCAAGTTTTTAGCCATAATTAACATTAACATAAACACTTACTTTATTTCCAATTAATAAGAATAGGAATGGAGTTTGTGCAATAATAAAATATTTTAAAAGTCTATACATCAATAATATTAAACTATGATGTCATTCTCATTATTAAAACTAAGATTTTTATTAAAACTAAGAAATTTTGATAGTCCATAATGTTAGCTTTGTAATCTTTTTAGATTTGACTATGTGGATTTTCTTATCATCGTCTTAGATCATACTTCATGACCCATCATCGAGATGAAATAGCTAGACAAGAGAAACGAGAGTATGGTAGCATCAAGATAATTAAATAGATGAAGGATAAAAAGTATAATCAAACTAATTAAATAATGATAGAAAAATAAAATTTAGAAAAGGAGGGAGAGGAGAGAAACACAAATGGAAGAAAATAATGACAAATAAGGAAACCAATGAATGAGGATGATATATGAGAAACTAAAAAAAGAATCAAGAGGGAACTTACAATTGACATGTCATGAACTAATGGGGTGAAATCACAATACTATGCCTCACTTTTTGCCCAAGATGAACATTTACATCAATATTTTTAACTGAATTTTCATCTTTTGAGACCTATAGTAGATAAACCATTAAGAATTTGAAGATGATGTGAACTAGTGATTTGTGGCAATTTGTGTGTAGATTCTAAATATATATTTTTTCAAAATTTCTAAAATAAATCATGAATCTTTCAACACCTCATTAAAAACTAGTTTTAAACAAAAAACAACATTTTCAAAAAGTAACGTTTGTGTCATACAACATAACTTTTTCTCTATAAGGGATTAAATTCTAATTTTCATATGTGTGTGTCATATAATCTAACTTGTTGTGTATATATTGAAACCCAATTTTTTGGGGGGGTGAAACAAGGACATCAATACCTAGGGAAAGGGTATTTTTTGATTTTTTTAATAATGGTTTACTATTTTTCCACCTCTGCACAATAAAGAGCTTGATGTTCGGAGAAAAACCTATGTTTAGTAAAAATTGAAAATTAAATACATGATAAAATGAAAATATATCAAAACTATACTTGTTGGAAACTTAGTTTCGAGGGGCTAAAATCTTGCAAAATAGAATTTTTAAATGATGTTATTTAATCCCTCAAAGGTAAATAAAAAGTGGTTTTTTCCATCATTTTGATAGGTGTGAAGGAGACTCCATTGTGGTATGATTTAATACTAGAGGGGTTATATCTAAGGGGGTTTGATATAAGGGGATCTTATCTACCCCTCTTCAATTAAAACCCTTTAGATGGACCCTTTGAAGACTTAAATCATTAGTTTTTCTAAAAATAGTGATTTCATGCAAAAATCAACACATCCCAAAAGTGAGACACACTATTGTGGCAACAACCAGTGAGATGACAAAAGAAGGAAAAAACTATGCAAGACTTAATTATACAACTAAAGAACAAGAAATAAATGAGAGCAACAAGTTTAAAGAGCGGGAGAGCATAAAATAATAGGAAAAAAAGAAGAGGAAAAAATGGGTTGGAGATGTCTATATAAAATAATATACTACACTTATTTATGACTTCATTATAAACATAAAAGAAAGAGAAAGTAGTAGAACAACATAATATGGATCAAAAGATATATCCTCTTGTCCTATAGGAGAAAGGAAGTGAGCAACTAAGGAAGTTTCCTGACCTGTTGTTCCTAATATGGAACACTTACTAGAAGAAGATGAGTTGGCTAAGGAATATCTAGAAAAAGAAGAAAAACATTTGGAAGATACTTATGAGAATATATAAAAAAGGAAAACATTAGATTGTTGAAGGAATCCTCTTTGATTATTCAAAATAATAAGAAATAAAATAAGTCTTGGGAGACTCTAGAAGATGATAAGTTGAACTTGGGTCTGGAGGAAACTCAAAGATGGAATGAATTAGGGTTGAGGCTCCATATTTCTCCTAATGGGAAGGTGGATGACTCTCAAAATGAGGTGGAGTGGACTCCTATGAGTGGGAAAGGGAAAACTAAGAAAAATCCAGATGTGGGTGGGGAATGTAAACGAAGAAGACTAACTTAGAGACAAACCTGTGGGAGGGAAACAACAAGACAAGTGGCTATGGGAAATAAAAATACTCTTGAAAATATCTTAGGGCCTAGGAAATTCAAGAAATGATGAGATTGGATGTAAATGGAGAGGCCTCCTCATTTCATGGTCAACTAATACTTGTCTCAATTGGATTTTTTTAGAAGAGAGACCATATGTTAGTTGTTCTAATGTGAATCTTCTCATGGAATATTAGAGGATTTAATAGTCATTATAAACAACACCTTATTAAAAGTTGTATTGTAGATAATAACGTTGATATCCTCCTTATCTAGGAATTCAAAATGATTGAATCCATTTTTCTTAGATAGCAAGTAAATTATGTCCAACTATTGAGTTTTGCATCATTCCTATAAAAGGGGCCTTACGAGGAATTACTACTTTATAGAATCCTATTTATCTTTTTGGAAGAATAATGAATCAGTGCAAGAATAAATTAATGGTTTCCTTCTCTAATCTAAACACAAAGTAAAATTAGACTTGATAAATGTGTATGCTCTAAACTCTAAATCAACTAGAAAAAAAATATGAGAAAATTTCACTAATTATATTTGTGGTTAGTTTAACTAGAATTGGATGCTTGTGGGGGGTTTTGATAGTATGTTTAACTAGAATTGTTTCCCATTCTTCCTTTTGGAAAAGTTAGAAGGTCTTGAGGATTATTTTGATAGTATGTTTGATTTTTTTGATTTCCTCACTATCACTGATATCTTAAAGATGATGAGCTACGAGAAACCTATTTTACTTGGCCTAATAGAAGAATGGGAAACAATCTTATTCGAGTGAAGCTTGATAGATTTTTGATCTCAAGTTCTTGGAATAGATCCTTCCTAACCATACCCTTAAAGCTCAACGTCATGTGAGACTAGACAATAATTCTCTCCTCTTGTAGTGGGATAGTATTATAAGGAAAGGTCTATACCCTTTTACTAGTATAATTAAAATACCTCTCTATTTTTGTCAAGTATCCTATGTACCTATTTTTTATTTTTTATTTTATTTCTTTATTATTTATACCTTATCAACCAAGGGACCGACCTACACCTATATCTAATTCAAAACCAATTTTGATTGACATCCTATACATTAAATCCTTATTGAACAAGAAACCTAGATGGGCTATGATAAATATGTCATCCTACATAAACATTTGTTTTAAAATCACTTGTACATCTAAAACCTTGCTACACCAACTCCAACAATGATTCCCGCTAGTTCAAATATAGTGTACATATTAATCTAAATTATAATGGTAGGGCTTTACAGATACTTGATTATGTTGGTGTCATCCACCTCCCAGGAGCACCATCTGTAGCAAATCACCTTCACAAAAAATGAGAGAGGCAACACAAGGCCATTTAACCAAAAACGAGTAAATGAATTGAGATAAATAAAATACATATTATACATGATTTTAAAGTCGTGAAATAGGTGATGGGTAAAAAACTACCTGATACGGGAAATAAAACCACTCAGTTAATTTACCCTAAGATAAACTTAACACACTAACACCCCCCTTAAGTGAAAATTTAGGGAGAATTATTATGCAAAATGAAGATGCAATATGGGTCTCGACTACACAACCATGTTAGGTACCCATTTACAATGAAAAAAGAAATCTCTCACAATTGGAGAAAAGGAGAAAAACTATGTGGGAAAAAAACCCTCTCCAAAAGAGAAACGAAAAAAAAAATGATGCATGGATTGAGGACTCAATCACACCCCCCAAGGACTACATACATCATGTATATATAATTACTATCCCCCCATAAGAGGGAAAGAGCGAGACTATGTAGCCCTCCCCCACAATGTGTAATCACCTGCAAAAATGGTAAGTGCCTGAAGACAAAACATGATCTAATGTCAACAAACAACTTGTCTCCCTTTTGGAAGAAACAAAATCAAATACAAATGCAGGTATGCTTCCCATTCTAGATAGGAAATGAAAGAAGGAAGCATGAAGATGTATGATGATGTCTCTGGAATCTACTCATGTGTTGCCAAGACCTTGGAAGATGATGCCACAAACCAATCAGGAACATGCCCAATCACAATAGAAGGTGACAAACAAGGTACCAATGGAAACTGATGTTGAACACTGTCCAAAGACAGAGATGGTTTGACAACAGTTGTGCAATATAACTGTCATCAAAGAGGAGAGATAACCCCTCAAATGTGTCCTCCAAATCTGAAATGTGAGACTCCACAAACAACGAACCAATGTCCAACAAATAGGAATCCCAATCAGGAAGAAAATCATAATCCTGTTGTTTAGGAATGCTAGAAGTAGTCAATGAAGGTGGATCAGCTATCTCTAATAAAGAATCAGGAGCTGTGTGATCCCATAATATTGGTTTACAATTCCAGTGAGGAAGGAAAATTGCAAAAATGCTCCTATGATTTTTTTTTTCTTTTTAGGGGTTCGTGCGAACTAGGGTGTTTGAATGGACCCAAAAGGGGTTCGAATGGACCCTGGTTCAAGTGAACCCTATTAAATGATGGGACCCACATTTTTGGAATTTTTTTATAATGAAGACAATGGGAAATTCAATAAAAGGGGGGTTTCACTCAAACTAGGGTCCATTCGAACCTTGGTTCTGGGTAAGTGCATGGATCTGTGACACAATTTTGGCTCTTAAGAAGCCACTTTTTCGCTGAAATCAACATAATTTGATTTGTACAAGAAAATGAAGATAGTTACACTCAAAATTTCAAGATGTAGCAAGAACAAAAGTTGAAGTGCTCGGAGTCTAGTTTCTAAGCTACTAATTCTTTTTGAAATTAATGAAGATTAAGGGTCTCAAAAAGGGGGGCCCAAAATAGGTCCTATTTTATTAAAAAAAATAGCATAGCGCCTGAGGTCTCCCCCCTTTTTGATTAACTTTTTTGTAGAATTTCAAAAATCCGAACCTTGAGAAATTAGCTAACACCATGTAGTTTATACTCGTTCTTTCGGATAATTTTTTTAATGAATATATAATATTTTATGAATTTTCAAAGTGGACACATCTTGAAAAGCTAAAATTTGAGCGTGTTCCACCCTAAATTTTTTGAAAACTAATCAAAAATTGAATTTTTTTTCATCATGTGTAGAATGGAGTCTAGTTTCAAATTTTATTTTATTTTGTTTTGATGAACGAGTAAAAATCTATACTAAAACTAGCACATGTTGGTTTTTGACAAAAAATGGAGGCATTTACAATAGAAGCTATGGATCAAAACCTTAACTAAATCAAAATGAAAAAAGAATTATATATTTAGATAGCTAAGAGAGAGGTTAACACTATCACAATTTTTTTATAAAATTGCATTGAAAGATGTGCAAATGAGAAAGGGAGTACAAACAAAAATATGAGGAAATTTGGTAGGTGCCCTTTCAAAAAATCACATCTTTTGCATGAAACAGTTGTCCAAACCTTTGGGTTGGATGCCCAATGCAAAATCCAACCCATTGGGTTGGTATTTCCCAATGCAACCTATTTGGTGCTCACCAAATGGGCTGCTTCATTTGGTGCTCACCAAATGTCATTCATGACTTTTGGAATGCATTTTTTTGAACTCTTTGCTTTTCTCTTTCTCTGCCAAGGAAACTATACGCATGAAATAAACATTTAAGTATAAGTTAACATTTACATATGGACATTTACTTTCTTATACTTTAAGTTATTTCCATGTATATAGTTTTAGGATGTTTGAGAGTGGTTTTAGATCTGTAGGAGTTATAATGCAAATTCTAGTTTTTGGAAGATATTAAAAAATTTTAGACTTAGTCAAATTTCAGTAATCAGGAGGTCAAATTTCATCTTTCTCTCTCTATCTCATGCATTTTCATCTCTTATTCTCTAGACCTCTCTCTCTCACTATCTCTATCCCTTTATCTGACACTCTCTCCCTTGAGCTCAAGAACTACGTCTCTACATGTCCTCTCTCTCCTTCCCTCTCTAATATCTATCTCTCTTCCTCCCTCCTTCCCTCTCTACATTTCTCTATCTCCCCTCCCTCTCCTTTTATCTCTATATACCTCTCTCTACTCTCTATATCACCTCTCTCTATACCTACTTATCCCTCTCTCCCTCTCTCTCCCCTCTTTCTCTCTCTCTCTACCTCCCTCTCTCTGCTTCC
>VDFB02047230.1:552266040-552287176 GCA_007258455.2 Sequoia sempervirens | reverse complement strand
GAGAGGGAGAGAGAGTGAGAAGAGAGAAAATGAGGGGCGAGAGAGAAAGAGAGTAGAGAGGGAAGGAGGGAGAGATAGAGAGTAGAGAGGGAAGGAGAGAGTAAGAGAGAAAGAGGGGGGGAGAGAGAGGTAGAGAGAGTGGTAGGTAGTGGAGGGAGAGGTAGATAGAGAGGGAAGGAGAGAGGGAGGTATAGGATGGAGAGAGGGAAGGAGGGGGAGTGAGATGGAGAGAGTGGTGAGATAGAGAGTAGAGAGGTAAGGAGAGAATGAGAAAGAGAGATAAAGAGAGAGAGGGAGGTTGGAGGGAGGAAGAGGTAGAAAGCGATAGGTGAGACATAGAGAGGGAAGGAGGGAAAGTTGGATAGAGAGAGAATGGTGATTTAGAGAGGAGGGAGTGAGAGGTAGGGATAGAGATAATGGTGAGATAAAGAGGAGAGAGTGAGAGAGAAAGAGAGGGATGGAGAGACAGCGAGAGGTAGGTAGAGGGAAGGAGAGGAGAGATAGAGAGTAGAGAGGGAAAGATGTAGGGAAGGATACATAGGTGAGATAGAGAGGGATGGAGAGAGAGAGTGATGGAGGGAGAGGTAGGTATAGAGAGGGAAAGAGAGATGATAGATAGAGAGTAGAGAGGGGAGGGAAGGAGGGAGAGGTAGGGAGGGAGATAGAGAGGTGTGTGTGTGAGAGAGAGAATGGTGAGATAGAGAAAAGGAGAAATTGAGAGAGAAAGAGGGGGGAGGGAGGGAGATACAATAGTGAGAGAGATTGGGAGGAGAGACAAAAAGAAGGGGAGGGTGAGGTCAAGAGAGGGAGGGAGAGGAGAGATGTAGAGAAGTAGAGAGGGAAGGAGGGAGGGAGGGGGTGTTAGGGAGGGAGATAGAGGTTTGTGAGAGAGAGTGGTGAGATAGAGAGGAGAGAGTGAGAGGGAGGGAGAGAGAATTATGAGATAGAGAGGAGAGCGTTAGAGAGAAAGAGGGGGAAGAGAGGGATAGAGAGTGAGAGAGAGATGTAGGTAGAGGGAGGGAGAGGAGAGAGATAAGAAGTGAGAGAGGGAAAGAGGTAGGGAGGGAGACATAGGTGAGATAAAAAGTGATGGAGGGAGAGGTAGGTAAAGAGAGAGACATGGGAGATAAAGATAAGTAGAGAGGGAAGGATATGTAGAGAGATAAGAGATAGAGAGAAGTAGAGAGTGGAGGGAAGGAGACAGATGTAGGGAGGAGATAGAGGGGTGTGTGTGAGAGATAAAGGGGAGAGAGGGAGGAAGGGAGAGAGAGGGAGTGGAGAGATATAGAGTAGAGAGAAGGAGAGAGTGAGAGAGAAAGATGATACAACTTGTCGACTACTAAAATTTGACCTCTTGGTTACTGAAATTTGACATGCTGATTACTGAAATTTGACATGTTGATTACTAAAATTTGACTAAGTTTGAAATTTTTAAGATATTCCAAAAACTAGAATTTGCATTATAACTCCTAGAGATCTGAAACCACTCTCAAACATCCTAAAACTATATACATGAAATATAAGTTGACATTTACATATGGATACTTACTTTCTTATACGTAAATGTTTATTTAATGTATATAGTTTCCTTGGAAAATAAAAAGAAATCAAAGAGTTTAGAAAAATTCATTCCAAAAGAGTTCACAAACATTCATTGCAAAATTAAAGCCATCTCAAGAGCGCCAAATTTGGCGAGCACAATATGGCTTGTTACGGGTTTTTTTTTGCAATTTGGCACCAAAATTGTGTCACAAATCCATGCACTTATCCTTCTATTGAACCCCCAAGGGGGATTCGCTCGAACTTGGATCCATTCGAACCCTCGTTTTTTGCCCTTCTCCCCCTCTTGCACCGCATTTTTGCAATTTTTTTCCCTTTGAAGCTCGGGTTGAGGATGAAAATGGAGGAGACTTCACATACCCAATTGAATGATGGTAGTCCTTGGAACGAGCTATCCATCAAATATAATTTTAATATGTTTTGATTTTATTATGTATTTTATTTTTTAATTTGATTAAAAATAGGGTTTTCATCAAAAATCAAGCTCTTTATTTTGCACATGTGGAAAAATAGTAGATTATAATTTTTTTTTGAAAAATATCAATGTACTAGATATTGATATCCTTGATCCAACAAAAAAGAATTGAATTTTGATACATACAAAAAAAGTTATGCTTTAGCTAGTGAATCATGTCTAAATTGTAAAAGTTCTGACTTTGAAACTTAATTAAGAAAAGAAATTCAATGAAATGCTATGAAACCAATTCCATGCACTAGATATCGTAGTTACAAATCTAAATTAAAAAAAAAAGAATTTTATCCTTCATAGAAAAAACGTTATGTGTTAGCTAGTGACAACACTCTTTAAAAATGGTGTTTATTGTTAAAAACCAGTTTTCAAAGGAGATGGAAAAAGAAATGCAATTTGATTCAATTTTTTTTGAAAAAAAAATATTTAGAATCTACAGAAAAAATGTCACAAATCACTAGTTTGCATCATCTTCAAATTCCTCACGGTTTAGCTGCTATAGGTGCCCGAAATTGAAGATTTAGTTAAAAAAAAACTAGTTTAATGTCTAGTTTGGCCAAAAACTATAAACCAATATTGTGGGATCACCTAACCTCTGAAACAACCACAACCTTATCTGAAATCTCAAAAACCTCCAAAGAATCACAAGCATGGTTTATCTTCTTTGAAGAACAAAGAGACACACTCGTATTGGAAGGAGGGTCATCGAGAGATGTTGGAGTATCAGGATCTCCATATGCTTCTCGAAGGTAAGTCGAAAGAGCATAAGGGATTTAAAAATGACAAAGTGAATCCAAAAGGTCCTCATCATTGATATGCTCAAAAATAACTCCATAGACCCTAGCCCTAAATCCTTTCCAAATCATATACCTACTATGTGTGTCTGGAATAGGAACTTCATTATACAAATATGACAATATATTCTCATCACTAAGATGGGTGAGAACAACATCACTCCATTTCCTAAAGTTCCATTTCTTCAAATAAACCATTATAACTCAATTCTTCAAAAAATTTCAAAAATAGTGCTTTCAAAAACTTCCAAAAAAGAAATAAACCTAATTTGGTGCAAAATATGATGGAGTCCACTGCCTAATCTTTAGGTTGACACCAAACAACTCCGCCAAGCACACAAGCAATACAATCTCTTGTGAGACTTGCCCACAATAATAAAATGCACTACAAAGCTATTTAAATAGCAAAAAAGGTACCCACATTGCCAATGTGGGATTAAAGTTTCCCAAAAACACTATTTCAAAAGAAACTTGGGCCCACTTCCTCTTTCACTATGCTTTGAAACCCTAAATAAATATTACAAACTTTATAAATTTTGAAGTTTTTCAAAGAAAAAAAACATATTTCAAACACCAAAAAATGGTACATTCCACACAGTTCTTCACCAGAGAAATTAAGGGCAGCAGGTTCACAAACTTCACACAGCTTGAGAATAGAGTTGCGCTGCCTCCAGATGGGGTACTCTCCCTCCAAAAAATGCCTTCCAAATTCAATCACGTGGCAGGGAAAATAAGATATCACGTCCTCAGGGTGATTCACAGCCACAACCACATGATTTGCAACCTGGTGAAAGATCACAACCTAGTCAAAGGCCACCCAAACTTGATTTGTGACCTGCCAAAAATGCAGCCTGCAAACAGAGGTAATACGCGTCCCTTCAAACAGCGAAATTCACCTTCTAACCACAAAGAAATCACACAACACCAGGGACAAGTAAATTAGCCAGGATTGATGCTACACACAAATATTTTCATCTGCCTGCAAGGAGCCCGCACAAATTTGAAACACCAAATGGATAAATCACGCCTTCCTCAATGACAACATAAAATGGTGAAGTCTGAAAAAAGCCATTCAAACTGGAAAAAAAATGCCTCCCAATAGAAAATTGTAGCCTCAGGTGAAAAGAAACGCTGCAAAGCAAAGTGAAATCGGGCTTCCACAAAGCAAAATTCCCAGCAACTGTAAACACCTTTCAATAGGGAAATCAAAAAATTGAAAATAAATATGACAAAATAAGGGAATTTTGAAATTTGAAAAAAATTCAAATGCTGAAAAAAAAATCTCAAATACTCTGATAAAAACTCTCAGAGGAAAGATTGCAAAATGGTTGGCTTTGATACATGTTGGTGTTATCCACCTCCCAAGGGCACCATCTGCAACAAATCACCTTCACAAAAAAATGAGAGGCAACACAAGGCCATTTCACCATAAAAGAGTGAATGAATTGAGATAAATAAAATACATATTGTACAGACTTTTAAAGCTGTGAAATATGTGATGGGTAAACAACTACCCGATACAGGAAATAAAACCACCCGATTAGTTTACCCTAAGATAAACTTAACACACTAATAGATTCAAGTCTAGGTAGAGTATGACATTACAAAGAGTGTTTTAATAATTGATTTTATAAAACTTGGGTATGATTGTACATTAAACCTAAATGACCTTGGTATCACATTGTATAATGGGTCACATTTTGGTCATTAGGTATTTCTTAAGTGGTAAATCCCCTAAGGTTTAGAAGAGCTTAGAGTATAAATTATTTAAGTAATCAATCTTGTAATAAGATACCATAGTGAATAGAGTAATGGAATGCTAAGCCATGATATTTCTTTGTGAATTCTATTTAAGTTGATTATATCATCAAATTTAGGATCTAAGCCACTTGATGCTTTGTGCACACCTTACAACTCTTGTGTGTGGGAGAAATCCTTGCTTAACTACAATGTAATAACCCCATTCAATTAGACTTGTAAGGAATTTGATCTACTTTACACTGAAGTATGTTGGAATTAGTCATGCAATTTGATCTTTCCAATGTATGAACTTGATTGCATCTTTATGAAAACATATAATCATTTTATATTAATGAACCAATTCCATGACTATTAAATTATTCCTTAAGATCATTTATTGATCAAATCAAGAATCTAATCCTCATCTTAGTCTCATTCAAATTTGCTATTAAAAACATCTCTCTAGATTTCATAAGATAGAATTGTTTGTCTTAGACAAGTTTTGTTTCTGTCTCTATGGGCCCTACACATTGGGGATGCTTATTAAAAAATTGTAATATACACATGCACAAGAGGCTGCATATTAAAGATTTATTCTCAAAGTTTTGTTCCCCATGTGGGGTGTCCCATGTATTGGGTACACATTACTTATCAAACATTGGTAATGAGTAGATGCATGGGATGTTGATGAGTCATATCTTATGTCATCCTGGTTTGAACCCTTTATAGATTCCAGAACTTATGAGGTGCCTTGAGTCGTTAAACAAATTTTCCTGTATGATTTCCTTGCCCCCCATGTCCTCGAGCTTCATTTTGAATTTAATACATGTATCCCATACAAGTGTAGGAAACATTAGGTAGGATATCTTGCTGGACCCTCTTGAGTATCTGCCTTCTTAATTGTTGACGAAGAATCCTTCTAGTACGTTGATCAGCGCCACATATATGGCGGACCTCACAACTACATAAACGTTCATAGCATTGAACCTAGCGAACTTTCAAATTTGGTTAAATAGTTTTTGGCTTTGAATCTTCCTAACTACGCTCCTAAAATAATTATGAATTACCTAGGAACAGTGATGGTTGCTTATATGTGCCATGTGGTGTGTTCGTCATACTTTAAACCTTATAATCATCTACGAGTCAATAAGAGGGAAGGAATTTGGTTTAATTTTTCTATGGGTGATATTCAAAGAAAGGTTCTTGGGTGTATGAAGTCAGATCAATTAGAATTTTCATAATCAATGTATAATAGAAAAAAATAGATGGTTGAATATAGGTAATTTTTAGTGTGATTTTGGTTATTCTAGATGATAAATCAATGGAACAAAAATTGTTACACAAATGTTAATATGATGTTTTTAGACTTTATGAATCAAATTGAATTGATTGATTTCTTGATCTATTAATGATTATTAATAACGTATGGCTTGTCTTTAAATAGAAGATCTTTGATTGATGCTCAATTCAAAATGTTTAATGTATAAATTGACAAGTAATAAATAATTTATTAAAAAATTGAAAAAATTAAATAAAAAGAAAATAAATAAATAATAATTTTAACTTAAAAATAGATTTACAATTATTATTAGATTTAAAAACTTCATTGAAGAAATGGTGGAAGATCTTCAAGAGAACTGGAGCTTCATTGAAGAAGCTTAATTTGCTTTTATGTTTAGTTAGAGACTTGGCTATTAGGCATTGGTGCTTGTTTTTTATTTTTATGTTTAAAAATTGTTATATTCTACGTATGGTTGTTAAGTCTGTTATTGGCTCTTTTTGGCCTGAAACTTTAACTCTTCGATTTTTGGTATATACTATTATTTGGTTTTTTTGTTAGCAATGAACTTTATGTCTAGTTTGTCTTGTGGCTCAGTATTGGGGAATGGGTTAATGACTTGTTTGGTAAGGTTATTTTTTGGAACCGATTGTGGATTGGGCTAATTGCTATTTTACCGTGGTGTTTTGTCGATGCTGATAGTTTCTTTTTTATTATGTTAAGGGGTATCAAAAAAATGTAAGTATCTCTGGGTCTGTATCTGTGTGTTGTTTTTGTGGGTCTTAATTGTTCTTGATTGATTGTTGTTTACTCCAATCTATTTTGCTGTCCTCCTTTGTATGAAATGGAAGCCCTAACCCTATTACTTAATCTAAAACAATTATAATAAAAGTTAATATAAACCACTTTAAACTCAAATAAACTAATAAACCTATAAATTTTAAATAAATTAAATTATATTAAAATTAAAGCATTTGTACAAATAGAACAAGAAGTAGATTAGATAGCTGAATTGATGAGTATCATTAGTTATTGGGGGAGTCAACAACAATCTCACCGACTTCATATCATATCACATAGAAAATGTCTCTCCTCTTACATGTAATAAACTCCATGTCATAAAGTCTACACTCATGGAAAGCCTATGAAGGCTAAAGGCTGCCAAGGGTTGGAGAAAGAAGTTTGGTGATTATTAATTTTATCACGAATCTTGTTACGGTGGAAAAATATTTTATTAAATGTAATTTTGCATGGTGACAAATCTAGTCGGTACGCTTAAAATTTTGTTAAATTTTTTATCAATGTATATGGTAATAAAACGACCCCTTTCGATTATAAAATATTATAGTTAAAAATAAATATAGTAATCTAATTTATTAAGAGGAAATTCAAGTTGTATTTATGAATAAATAAAAATTAATTTTTAACAGATTGTGAGATCACTGATATAAATTTAGATATATTAAAGTCGATATTGTATATAGAAATGATCCATTTAGATATTTTATTCTTTGATGTGAATACTACTAGCATATATATATAAAATTAATTAATATATAAAATACATCGAATATATCTTCGAGACACGTATTAAACTTTTATGTGAAAAATTGATTAAACTAATAAAGTTACAAGAAGAATATATTAATTAATTTAACATATATACTAAGATTTAACAATAAATAAAAATTATTTTCTACCAGATCTGACATGAACCTGAACATATTAAAGTCGCAATTGTATACAGAAATGGTCGTCATTTAGATATTTTACGCGCTTCCTTGACTTTAATAATGGTTTGAGTTTTGTACAGCTGTAACATCATCATATTGAAAGAGTCCTCATTCATTGAGATTCATGGACAAAATTATTGTCGTCCAACTTTAAAGCTGCAGAAGCAAAATTAATGTCGTCTAACTCTAAAGCTGCAGAAGCTGTAAATGACATGACTTTTTCCTTTAAATAAACGATTGGTCTCTCTTCCAAAAGCACTGAAGAAAAAACTCGATGAAGCAGAGGTTGGCAGCGTGCTTCTTGGTCTACGCCATTCTGTGGCTGCCATGTCTGAGTGGTGGATACGCAGATGGAGCATCTAAAGAACAGTGTTTCAAAACGCTGTTTCAGTTCGGAGCATCGCTCTTCGACACAGGAAATGCGGTCATAGCATTTCCACGTCAGGCTTTCCAGCCCACCAGGCCGCCTTATGGCTTCACTTTTCCTGGTTATCCCGCCCACCGATTTTCAGATGGAAAGCTCATTATCGACTATTTGGGTAAAATTTCCTCCGAATTACATTACACGAGCCATTCGTTTTTGTTGTCTTGTGTTTCTCTTACAGTGTTGTGTGGTGTGTTTTCAGCCGATGCATTCAAACTGGAACTGCTTCATCCCTATCTTGAAAGCACGGAGCCTGACGTGACGAACAAAGTGGGTACAGACTACAGGAGAGGAGTGTGTTTCGCGGTGGCGCTGGCAACTGCGCTGTCTGTGGAGGAATTAAACTTCACTGGAATGGGAAACAAGAACATAACGTTGAATCCGTTAACCTCAGATGTACAGTTCGAATGGTTTGAATCTTTCAGGGAGCTCGTTTTGCAAAGCGGAACGAAGTCAGAAGGTATGGAGTACCCCTGAATACTTTTTAAATGTAATGTAAGGAAAATTTTGAACCAATGCATGAAGCAGGAAAATTAAGGGCTTGAAAAAATAAAATATAATGAGTGATTGAATCAGGAAATTTAAGCGCTCTTTTACCCAGTAAAGAGGCGATGGCAAACGCGCTTTATCTTCCGGGAGAGTTCGGCGCTAACGACTACCGCGTGGGGTTACTGTCTGGTCTGAGCGTTGCAGAGATCAAGAAGAAAGTGCCCTCTGTTGTTCATAAAATCGTCGGTCTAGTCAAGGTCATTTTAAAAAAAAATGTTTTCAGAAATCTTTCATTTCTTCACCAAAAGGGGGAATTATGACAGAAATAGGATTTTCGTGCAGAAGCTCCACGGGACAGGTGCCAGGAATTTCCTGGTTGTTGGGGTCCCACCGCAAGGATGCAGCCCATTTTATTTGACGGTGTTGAACGGAAGCAAAGACGAATATAACTGCCTGGTGGAGGTGAATGAAATCCACCGCCTACACGAGTCCATGCTAAAGAGGGCGCTGCGAGACCTACGTGAGCAACTGACGGACTCCAACATAATGTTTGCGGACTATTACAGGGCGTTCATGAGCGTAATCAAACATCCTGCAAGACACGGTGGGTAAAAATCTTATAATGTTTGAACTGGTTTAATGGCTTGTATTGATTGAGTTGGAGTTGGAGCGGGAAAGCTAATATATATATTTGAACAGGAATCAAAGTGAGAAACGTTGCATGTTGCGGCGCAGGCGGAGAGTACAACTACAATCCTGCGGCTGTGTGCGGAACGAACTCTTCAAGACGATGTTCAGAGCCAGAGAGTTACGTTTACTGGGATGACTTCCATCCAACGGATACGCTCAACAGATTAATCGCTGCTAAATTTGCATCGGGGAAGTATGTTGAACCTCCCAACGTCCCGCTTGGGTGTTCCTGAATGGAGGGAACCCTCAAATATCTTTGTAGAAAAGGAAAAAATGACTAATTAAACAAATCCATGCCATCTTCCTTCTCCGTGGAAACTAAGGTGGCCGGCCGAATAATTATTTAACTTAAAATATTCTTCTATATTTAGGTTGCTCATGCACGTTATTTTCAGTCTTCTAGTCGTGCAAATCTTTGGAATTCAAGTCAACGCTTTTACTTATGTAACATTCACTATGCAAACATTTCGTCGCTTAGCGCGGAATTATCTAACATTAATTCATTTTGTGGCACATATTTTTTAGAATTCGGCGGTTCTAATTTTATTTTGTGACTTCTTTGAGAATCAATGGCTTCTATTGCATCAAATTTATGAATTGACTCACTATTTAGTTTTGTCTAAATAGTATCTATGAAATTCATTATTGTATCTATGACTTGTATATTCATTATTGTTGGTGGAGAACTAGAAATTCCAACTTTTCTAATAGATTTAATATGTTCCATAGAGGAAATAATTAGGATCACATGGGCTTACAAATTTGTAATATAACATTTAATACTTGTCATTTCGATTGTTCATGTCTTTTAGTTTAAAATAATATTTTTTGTTATAATAAGATAAATATTGATTTCACACTTTCTATTATATAATATTGTGTGGTCATTCTATTGTGAAATCTTATAATTAATGTTGTATAACATAAAAATATTTTTTAAAAACAACCATCTATAAATAGTGATAGAAACTTTATCTTATTTTTTTTAATCCCTCTCCTATGCAATTAATTTCAAAGGAAGATAAAATAGTAAAACATTTTCCCTCATCGAATCAAATAGACTTCACATTTAAAAAACCCTATCTACAAAATGTTTGGTGACAATCATGACACTAGCAAGACACTCTAAATGTAAGCTAGAATATATAATAAGTTTTATATCACCTTTGGCCTTCCGCATTTTTTTTCCTCAAAGGTTTTTTTGCCCAATTCTCTTTACTATTAGGCTATTGAAAAATTATAGGATTTAGTGCTTTGCAAGTGGTTGGAGGTCCAGTTTTTTTATATATATGGTTTCTCATTTTTTAATCTTTTGCCCCAATTTTGATATTGTTTCTGTATACTAGGGGAGAGGGCTCGATAGTGGAGCAAGGTCCATTAGTGGGGATAGAAGTAGTCCTCAATGGGCCCCCTAATGGAGCACTTTAGTAACCAATTGTGAAACAATTTTTATTCATAAAGTAAATAAAATTTGTCCAATCATTGCTTAGATAAAAACTATTTTATAAATGGCTTATATTTGTCTCTAAAACAAATAAATCATCAATCATACATGTTAGAGAATATTCATAACCCATATGACACAACCCAAAAATAATCCAAGTTACTTTTCTGTCAGTTGTAGCATGAAAACATGCACCCAAAATTTAAAATTAGTATAACCTAGACTCTTAGCCACATATCACCTGTACTGCATTACATCATGATCAATTTTTTGAAGGACCTAATGCCACATGAATAGTAATGAATCAACACTGTCCTATCACCACATCCAATCATACCCACTCCCCTATCCCTCTTTCCTTGCAACACAATACTCAAGCAAAATGAAAGATTCACATGTGTCCCATCAGTCAAATCCCACTACCCACCTATAACCACCAAAATAATTGTGTAAGGCCACCAAAGATCGCTTGGGCGAGAAATGAAGGAATCTACACTATTCATTCATACAAACTCTCCAATTGAAGGCACCCAAACATTTTTCAAATTTGAAAAAATTAGGATAGAAATTAAAGACTCCATGCCAAACCAACATTGAACATAAAAATAGATTTATAAATTCAAATTTATGCATTATTCAGGCTTTGTCAATTTCCTGTTATCTCCTCTTACTTTTATATTTATTATTATATTTTCTTGGAGGCAATGGCAAAAAAAGTAGAAGCAACAACATCAGACAATAAAGTTTTAGGTATTCTATTGCTCTTTACTGATAGGGTATTTAGTTATATATGGGTTTTCACTTATATTCTTTATGACTTGAAATGCCAATCTGTTGTATGCGATGTATATGTTCTTCACAATGACCTGTAACTCAATATCTAGGGTTTCATGTTATATTGTTTCTGAATGTCAATGCATATATGTTGTATACAATGTAATTATTACACCCAATCTACTTTAAGTGCATATGATTAAGTGATTTCAGTTATACTCTTAATGCCTAGAATTGTGTATCTATTGTATATGATGTTATTGTGTCACCCATTCCCTATAAGTGCATAACCTATTAGGTTTTCAGTTATATTCTTTATGATTGGGAATGGAAATTTGTTGTATGCCATATAAAGTTTTTTCACACTGACCTATAACTCAATATCTAGGGTTTCAAGTTATATTGTTTATGAATATCAATACATATTTATTATATATAATATAATTGTTGCAACTAAACTATTGTAAGTGCATAAGATCAAGTGCTTTTAGTAAAATTCTTAATGCCTACCAATTCCTATCAATTAAATACATTGTGATTGTGTCACCCACTCCGTTGTAAATGCATAACCTATTGGGTTTTTAGTTATATTCTTTATGCATGGGAATTCCAATATACGATGTATATGTGATGTAAATGTTCGCCACACTAACCTATTATCTAATATATGGGGTTTTAAGTTATACTATTTATTAATGTCAATGCATATTTGTTGTATACAATGTAATTGTTACACCTAATTTTCTCTTAGTGCATAATATCAAGTGCTTTCAATTATAATTTTAATGCCTAGCAATGCCTATTTGTTGTCTACAATTTGACTGTCTAATCCAATCTTTTGTAAGTGCATAACCTATTGGGTTTTCAGTTACATTCTTTATGACTAGGAATGCCAATATGTTGTATGCGATGCAGGTGTTCTTCACACTAACCTATAACTCAATATATCGAGTTTCAAGTTATACTGTTTATGAATGTCAATACATATCTATTGTATACAATGTAATTATTACACTCAATTTTCTCTAAGTGCATATGATCAAGTGCTTTTAGTTGTAGTCTTAATTCCTAGCAATGCCTATCTGTTGTATAGGATGTTATTGTGTCACCCACTCCATTGTAAGTACATAACCTATTGGGTTTTCAATTATATTCATTATGCCTAGGAATGCCAATATGTTGTATGCTATGTAAATGTGTTTCACACTGACTTGTAACTCAATATCTATGGTTTCAAGTTATACTATTTAGGAATATCAATTCATATCTAATGTATATGATGTAATTGTTACACCCAAACTATTGTAAGTGCATAAGATCAAGTGCCTTCAGTTAAATTCTTAATGCCTACTAATGCCTATCTCTTGTATATGATCTTATTGAGTCACCCACTCCATTATAAGTGCATAACCTATTGGGGTTTGAGTTATATTATTTATTCCTAGGAATGATAATCTATTGTATGCAATGTAAATGTTTGTCACACTAACCTGTAACCCAATATATGGGGTTTCAAGTTATACTATTTATGAATGTTAATGCATATCTATTGTATACAATGTAATTGTTACACCCACTTTGCTCTAAGCACATAAGATCAAGTGATTTAAGTCATATTTTTAATGCCTTGAAATTCCTATCTGTTGTCTATAATGTGATTGTGTAATCCTATCTTCTGTAAGTGTATAACCTATTAGGTTTTAGTTATATTCTTTATGACTGAGAATGCCAATTTGTTGTATGCAATGCAAATGTTCTTCACACTGACTTATAACTCAATATCTCTTGTTTCAATTTATACTCTTTATGAATACCAATGTATATTTGTATTTAAATAACCAAATAAACAAAGTAAAAGGACCAATAAAAATCAAACCGTTATCAACTTTCACATTATAAACTTTCATCATGTACAATAAAGAAACACAATTTGTTCAAGCATCACTATGAGCTTAATGGTGTTCACTAATGGTTTTTATTATGATTTGATTCATGTTTTGTAATGCCTGTAGGTGTAATATAAAGCTCAAATGAGGACTATACCAAGCAAGAAGAGAGTCATGACAAGGTTTCTTGCACA
This sequence comes from Sequoia sempervirens, assembly GCA_007258455.2. Lineage (NCBI taxonomy): Eukaryota > Viridiplantae > Streptophyta > Pinopsida > Cupressales > Cupressaceae > Sequoia > Sequoia sempervirens. The sequence goes on along the minus strand of VDFB02047230.1, from coordinate 552,273,700 downwards.
CAAAAGAGGGGTTACATTTCCCTTTGAAGAAGAACTTCTTGTACAAGAGGACAACAGTCCTCAACTTGCCGAGGTAGTTATGGAGGTTAGTGCACCTCCAAGAAGGCCAAGAAAAACAATAGGAGAATGATAGTGGTCGACAGAGGACATGAATGGAGCTCTTCAAGATGTTAAGGATAATGGGATATTGACAAGGATTGTTGCCAAAAAATGGAGAAGATCCTAGCTATAGCACTCACCAATTGGTTGGGTGGTATTACATCCACTTCTAAGAAAGGTTCTCCAAATGTCCTCATAGAAGATGAGGAGGCTCTTATCATTAATTGGTGTAAAGAAATGGCAGTAGCCTACCATGGCCTTGAGATTATTAATCTCAAGGAAGAGGTTGCCTAGATTTTCCAATCTAGACCCAACCCTTTCAAGGATGGGCTAGCTAGTAGGTTGAATGGTGGATTGAATTTAAGAAGTGTTATCTAGAACTCACATTGCACACAACAGAATGCCTCGAAAAGGATAGGGAACTCTATTGAACACTTAGAATACTGAGAGGGAGGTGAATCTAAATCCATTGAAATTCGTTAACTTCATTAACTTAAACATATATTCAAATCATCTCATCAAACTTTGAGAAATGGAAAGGAATAATTAAAGCATGCATCACATTAATAAACACAAACACCAGATTTACGTGGAAAACCATTGAAAGGGAAAAACCACAGCGAGGATTAGCAAGTCAAAGAAGAAAATTAAATGGACATAGGGAATGACTCTAAAGTGGGCCATGCAAATAATAAGGAGGTTAGACTTATAGAAGCTACTAGAGACATTGCATCTGGGAAGCAGAGGACCTTGGAGGGGCTCTCCAGTGGATTTAAAGCTAAGAAGTAACTAGGGAGGGCTCTCCCCCTTAGCTAGGGAAAGGTGTTGTTGGCCCCTTTTTGTTGTCTTAATGAAGTTTTTGTTGTGGAATATGAGAGGTATTAGTAGTCCTCTCAAGCAACATATTCTCAAATGTTCAATTTATAACCTCAAAATTGATGTTCTTCTAATCTAGGAAACCAAGATGAAGAAGGATGTGCCAGAGAAAATGGTGAAGTTGGTCTGGTCAATGGCTCACTATTGTGTATGTGAGGCTGATGGTGTTTTTGGAGGATTACCTACCTTGTGGAATCCTGACAAACTGAAAGGTAAGGAAGGATTTAGTAATAAAAACTATTTAGAAGTCATTTTGAAGGATTATAGAACTAGTCTCAAAAGGTATCTTGTCAATATTTATGTACCTAACTCTATAAATACTATAAACTAGCTATAGAATTTTCTATCAAGGCGCATCTCGATTTCCCAAGATATGAAGTGGATGCTTGCTGGTGACTTTAATACTCATTTATACCCTTCGAAAAAGCTTGGTGGCCTTGAGGATGTCTCTAATAATATGCTTAATTTTTCCAATTTCATTTCCAATTTGGGGCTCATAGATGTGGAGTTGTTGGGGTCCAAATTCATGTGGTCAAATCATCGTAGTGGTAATGATTTAATTTAGGTCAAGCTAGATCCTGTTCTAATCTCTGGTGCTTAGGACATCCTTGATAAGCTTTAGTTATCAACCCTGCCAAGATCTACCTCTGACCATAGTGCCTTCAATTTGAAATGGGAAGATAATAGGAAATCTAGCCCTTTTCCTTTCAAATATGAGAGGGTGATCCCACAATAGTGGTATACAAATTTTGGCCAAACTGGACACTTAAATAATTTTTTTTAACTAAATCTTCACTTTCGGGCACCTATAGCAGCTAAATCGTGAGGAATTTGAAGATGATGCAAACTAGAGTTTCGTGAAATTTTTTCTGTAGATTCTAAATATATTTTTTTCAAAATTTTTGGAATCAAATTACACATCTTTTTCAATCTCCCTCAAAAACTATTTTTTTTCTAGAAAACATCATTTTTAAGGAGTGATACCGTATAATGCATAACTTATTTTCCATGAAGGATAAAATTCTAATTCTTTCAAATTTAGTTTTGTAACTCCGATATCTAGTGCTTCCACTTGGTTAGATACTTTTTAATTGAATATTTTTTCCTTAATCAAGTTTCGAAGTCAAACCAATTACAATTTAGACATAGGCGGACCGTATAACGCATAAATTTTTTTGTATGTATTGAAATTCAATTTTTTTTGTTGGATCAAGGACTTCAATATCTGGTGCACTCGTATTTTTCAAAAAAAAAATTATAATCTTCTATTTTTCCACATGTGCAGAACAAAGAGCTTCATTTTCGATGAAAAACCTAGGTTTAATAAAATTAAAAAACCAAATAGATAATAAAACCAAAAAATATTAAAATTATAGTCGTTGGATAGATCGTTCTAAGGACTACCTAATTCTAGTTGGGTTCATGAATTCTCCTCCATTTTCATCCTCAACCCGAGCTTCAAAGGGAAAAAAAATTGATTTTTTTGGTGGCAAAGAGCAGGAATCAGGGAAAAGGGGGGTTCGCTCGAACCAAGGGGGGTTTGAGTGAACCAAGGTTCATTTGAACCCCCTTTCAAAAGGGGTTTTCATTTTTGTTTTTTGGTGGGATGCATTAAATGAGTTCGCTTGAACCTAGGTTCGAGTGAACCCTCTTTTGGTTTGTTCGAACGCCAAGAATGATTTTTTTTGGCATGGGGTAATTTTTTGCAAGTTTTCCTTCCTCATTCGAATTGTAAACCACTTTTGTGGGTTTACCCAAGATTATGTGGAATCTACACCCATATTTTAAAGACCTAATTAAGAGATGGTGGAACCCACCTTATCAAGGAATGTCAATGTTTAGATTAGCTCAAAAATTAAAAAGAATAAGGTCCAATGTCCTATGGTGGAATAAATATACGTTTGGGAACATTTTCCAAACTTAAAAAACTATTATTCAATAACATAAAACTATTCAGGACATGATGGTGGTTGGGATGGTTGATGAAGTCACTGTTTCTAGAGAAAAGGAGCTAAGAAATGAATGGTTTGAGGTTACTAGGAAAGAGGAGGTCTTCTAGAAATAAAAGTCCAGGGTACAACACGACTAAATGAGGGTGATAGGAATACCAAGTTTTTTCATCATTCCACCCTCAAACATAGGAGAAGGAATAGAATCTTATCCCTAGTCAAGGATAATGGGGACCTTCTTACCAAGGATGAAGATTTGGAATTAGAAGTTATTTCTTTCTTTTGTGATGGTGGTCATCCCTAGGCTCCCTCATTTGCTAATTTGGCCTCCCTCATGGAGGTTATCCCAAAATTAATCTCTCCTGATGATATCAAATATTCAGAATGCAGGGTCTACTTACAAGAAGTCAAGGTGGCTATCTTCTCCTTTGGTGCTTACAAAGTGGCAAGCTTAGATAGCTTCCCCCCTACCTTTTTTCAAGATTTCTGGGAAATATTAGTTGATGACCTCCTTTTGGTTGTGAGAGACTTTTTTCATGTTGGAAGGATTCTCAAACAATTGAACTCTACTTATTTAATTATGGTTCCCAAAAAGGAGGATGCAAGCTCCATGGCTGATTATTGACCTATTAGTGGGTCAGTACAGGATCATGGGGGTCCAAACTAGGCCTCTAAGTGGCGATGAAAATTCAAAAAATTAGAGTTAGGGAACTTGACATAAAAATTTGAATAGGTTATTAATATAATTTGGAAAATATGTAAGAACAAAAGTTGTAGCAAATTGAATGTAGTTTCTAGGCTACTAGTCCTTTTTTGGAAAAAAAGTAAATTTGTTTTGAGAAAATTTGAAATTTCAATGCAGTGGTACTAAATTTTCATAGAAAAGATAAGAAGTAGGTGTATGTCTAACCACCCTAAGTACAACAAAAAAAAAATATTTTTTATGAATTTTTCAATAAGAGGACACATGCCCAGATGTGCCAGATTTTTTTTTGTATTTTTTTTCCATGTAAATAATTAGTTATGATTTTTTAATTAGAACTTTTCAGAATTATTAAAATGTCTGTGTTTGACCACCATAACTTGGTCAAAAAATTATGAAATTCAATTGTTTTATCCAATAGTATGCAAAGCATAGAATGTGGTGCATCTTGTAGATTTAAAAAATGTTAAGTGGTTTGAAAGCTATAGAAATTTTTCAATCAACCTATCAATCAAGACTTTAGACATAATGTAGGTAGAAAATCAATAATAATTATTTATTAAATTTAAAATAAGGTATAATTTATATTGGTGGAAAGCTAACAATTTTTTCTATAAACCCTTTTCGTTTGATGAAATTCGGATTAAAAAAAGTCACTAGCCACAAGGGTGAACTTCAAAAGACTAAGAAAATTTTCAAAACACTTTTTTTTGGGTTGACTTTCTAGGTCAGGGAATCCCGAACCAAATCCTGAGCCAATATCTATTTATAACGGATATCCATTACTTGTATTATTTATAATACACAATATTATATAATATGCATTATGTATTATGTATTTATAATACATATATTTATAATATATAATATTATGTATTATATATTATATATTATAAATTATATATTATATTGTATACTATATAGTACATATATTTTGTATAGTATATTATATATTATTATATTATATATTATATATTACTATATTACTATATTATATAATATATTTAATACATAGTATATATTATACACTACATAGTATATATTATATATTTATTGATGTGTGGCCAATTCACAAGAGAGAGAGAGAGGGAGTGGGAGGGACTTGAGAGAGAGGGAGAGAGAAAGACCTGAGAGGGAGTGAGAGGCCTAAGAGGGATGGGGAGAGAGAGCTAAGAGGGGGAGAGAGAGAGAGAGGGGAGAGGGAGGGAGGAAGTATATATATATATATATATATATATATATATATATATATATATATATATATATATATATATATATATATATATATATATATATATATAGAGAGAGAGAGGAAGAGTGTTTTCCCATGTTGTGACCCTCTAGAATAAGAAGTGATACAACCATCAAACAAAACCATTACAATTCAATTCAACATTCATGCCATTAAAACCTTCAAGATTAATAACATTTAATTAGATCATTCATGTAAAAGGTATAAAATCATCATGAATAAGAATCATTATCTTTCAATCATGATACATAAACAAGAGCATTATGTACACCAAAGGGGTTTGATGCAACTTTTAAAAAAAATCCTTAGAAGACATCAAGATACATGTTCATTAGATTGTTCATGTGAAATCTATATAATAATTATGATCAACAAATAAGACATCAGTCAACCATGATGCATGAATAAACACTATATATGAAAAAACACTAAATTAATAGATTATTTAATATTTATTACTAAATTTTTGTCTCATCATTATACTATTATATTCATAAATTCAACACTCAAAATATCCATCCAACTAAATTCTTTATAAAATATCCATCCAACAAAATTATTTATAAAATATCCATCCAAGATCAATTTTTTTATAAAAATAAGATCATTGTCTTAGTTTTGCAGCTCTCAGTTGCATCTCTTCATTTATTTGTGTTTTCCTCTTTAGATTGGGACTATCTCATTTCCTCTAGCCATTGTTGATGTTCATCTAAGTCCTCTTCCATGGACCTAACTGCATCAACAATAGTTTGTATTTTTTATGCGAAATGCCTCAATAATGGGTGAACACGTTCTTCATTTCAATGAATAGTGTTAACTTGATCCTGAATGGTGCTAACATTCACATCAACTTGTTCTAGAAAGCAATCACGATCAGATGCAGGTGGTGGAGGTGGGGGGTTATGAGGTGGAGTGGGTGGAGCTGGAGAGCGTGGATCCATGATTTAGATATAAGTGAACTTGAATTAATTTTTTTATTTCAAAATGTAAGATACATGTTTAAAAATCCCCTTAAACCATTCAACATAAATGACTTAATTGAATACAAATTAAAAAATGTGTAAAGCTCATTTATGTCTAAGGCATGTAAATGAGAAACAAATAATTGTTAAAGTGATGTGAAATCTCATTTAAAAATACATTAAATTTTTACCTCGCTGCAATGTGGAATTGTTAAGCTCCAAATTGCCAATACTTAGTAAATCTGTATACATAGTTAGTAATGGTTAAACAAAACTTGTCCTTGCAGCCATAGGGAAATGGGAAAATTTAATGGGTAATAATCAATGGGTTGTGTAGGAGGCTATCATACAATATGATACAATATGATAGCCTCCTGCATATCCCATCAATTATTACCCATTAACTTCGCCCATTTCCCTATGGTTGCAGGGACAAGTTTTGTATGGTTAGTACTAACAATGAATCCAGATTCACCAAGTATTGGAAATTTAGAGCACTTCCAACAAGTATCCTTTCTATTTTGAGAGTTGAGGACAGTCAAAACAATTAAAAAATTAAAAAAAATTAGCAAAGAAATACTAACTTAAGAATAAGAAACAAAGCAAGAATTTAAGAAACATGAGAATAAGTAATAAAGAAGAAGGAAAAATAGACAAGAATGTAAAACTGTTTAAAAAAATGCAGAAAGGGGATAATGAAGGTTCAATTTTATGTTTTCTTAGTATGCAAAGTTCAATTTTATGTTTTTTTCTAGTAATGAATGTTCAATTTTTTTGTTTGATGTTTTCTTTTGTTTTCCACTAACTAGGGTTTCAATTTTTTTTGTAATTTTAGATAGAAATGAAAAAATTCAATAAAACTACAAAGAATGCAAAAAAAACATAAATTAATCACTAAATAGCAAAAAAAACATACCTACAACTCATTGGAGGTCATTGGAGGTCGCTAGTGGTCGTGAAAATGAGGCAGGATCCAGGTTATAAGGTCCTCAATGAAATAGATATCCTATCCATTTCGTAACATTATATTATATTCCCATGAGGCTTCAAATCCAATAAAATTAATAACATATATCCGTTTAAAATGAATATTTGTCTATTATACAATAAATTTATTGTATATAAATATACAATAGTATATTTCACATATATACTATATATTATATATATTATATAATATATATTAAATATATTATATATTATGTAATATATATATTAAATATATATTATATATTATATAATATATTTAATACATAGTCTCCCTTTGAAAAAGAGGGAGGGTTTGTCCTCAACAAAATGGATATCTGTTTGCTCTATACTAAATTTATTATATATAAATATATTATAATATATTTCATATATACTATATATTATATATTAAATATTTTAAATAGTATATATTATATATAATATATACTATAATATATATTATTTATATTCTAGATATATTTTATACATATTAAATATATTATATAATATATTTAATACATAGTCTTCCTTTCAAGTCTCCATCCCCCTCTTAGATCTTTAATATATATTTAATCATTATATAATAAAGAGAGGGAGAGAGAGAAAGACCTGAAAGGGAGAGAGGGAGAGGGAGAGACCTAGGAGGGAGAGAGGGAGAGGGAGATTGGAAGACAAAGAGAGAGAGAGAGGGGGGGGAGTGATAGGGAGAGGGAGAGTGGGAGGGAGGGGGGAGAGTAGGAGAGATTGGGAGAGGGAAAGAGGGAGAGAGAGAGAGGGAGACTGGGAGACTAGGAGAGAGGGAGACTGGGAGAGAGGGGGGAGAGTGGGAGAGATTGGGAGAGGGAGAGAG
>VDFB02047230.1:552230630-552264484 GCA_007258455.2 Sequoia sempervirens | reverse complement strand
CAATCACAATAAATTATAATTTTATTCAAATTTCTATTTTTGTCCACATAACATATAGGCATGACCCTGATAGTATAAAAGAGGATAGGAAGATAATCAGGGAGTACCATTTTTACATGAGTGATGATAGATCTCATTCATCTAAGTTTGTACAACACTGTTTTGAATTTTTTTTGCGTTCTTGCAAGAAAAAGGAATTGCAATGGGTCGACATCTAATTTGGTTAGATAACTACACAGAGAAATTCAAGAATGTTCGCATGTTTTATTAGTTGATAAAGATGCATATAGAGAGAGGGATGTACCACATATTTGGATTTTTTTGAAGTTAGGCATGGAAAAGGTGAGCATGATGGTGCAGGTGCATGTGTGAAGAGAGCTTTGTTTAAGGAAAAAATGAAGATTAGAGGTGGTGCAACATTCGGTGGTGCACATTTTGTTGTGGATTGGTGCACTTAAGCACTATCACGAGGACTTGATTCACAAGTGTGTAGGTTCTTTTGGTTGGTTGATGAGGGCACAATGGGAGACGTAATGGAATGTCAAACAATTAGAGATTCTTCAAAGATGCATTCATTTTGAAGCTTAGATGCAAGTGCATGGACCATATGGACACAAGAGATGGATTTTTTTTATCAGAATTATATTTACTGTGATTGGGATCAGTGCGAGTCAAGTGAGTGGGTAGATACATGGATTCCACAGTACCTAACCCCTTTATTTGTAGCACATTCCTCATTAGAAGATGTAATGTAAAGTTCACTTGAATACGATAATCTTTCAGATCTTATATAGCCAAGAAATTTCTATGTAGTTGTAGCACCATAGAGGAATGAAGAGGGATCAGACTAATGGTTGACACGATGTGTACAGGGAAAGAAAAAACTAACACAACTGATGACATATGATGATGGGTTCATGTATTCTACAGGTTCAGTTGTTGTTTCTTGAACTTGGTTCCATTACCATTTCATCTTTTTTTAGGTTGTTTACAATAATATAGAGTTGTTATTCTAAGCATCTTTTCTAGTTTTAATTACCATTTCATCATCATTTAGGTTGTTTAGATGAAATATATATTTGCTATTCTAATTATATTTAGATGTTGATAAAAAACTTATGATCACACAGGTTCAATTGTTGTTTTCGGAACTTGGTTGTGAACATATGTGATTAGAAAGAACAACATACCTGCATTTGAAGACTATGAGAAACACAAAACCATTCTCATGTATTTGCACCTTGTTATAGCAACAAAGGTTAAGTTATTGAGACATCATGCTAGAACAAAAAACAAAAAAAACTATGGACAATTAGTAGTGTTGATCATGAAGTATTACTGGAAACTCTAAAGGTAAGAGATGACCCTTCAAGCACACTTGAGTAGCGGATCATTTGTTGTATGGGACATGTATGATATTTTTCATCACATTTTGATATTGTTTATCTGCTAAGGTTCATTATTTAAGTTGTTTAGAATAATATAGATTTGTTATTCTATGCATCTTTTCTAGTTTTCATTACCATTTCATCATCATTCAGGTTGATTAGAACAATATAGATTTATTAGTCTAAACATATTTTCTATTATGACCATATAGATTTATCATTCAAAGTATATTGCAATGTTCCTGACATAATTGATCATGGAGCTACTACAACAATAGCCAACTTTGATCCTTTGACAGAGGTATGCGACAAAACATAATAATATAGATTTGTTATTGTAAGCATCTTTCATAGTTTTCATTACCATTTCATCATCAATTAGGTTGTTTAGAATAATATAGATATTTTATTCTAAGCATTTTTTTTAGTTTGCATTACCATTTCATCATCACTTAGGTTGTTTAGAATAATATAGATTTTTTATTCTAAGCATCTTTTCTATTGTATGTAGTTTAACTGCTACCTTGTGGTTTGTACAGGTGCTTGTCACTCTAGAATGTCTACATGCTACTATTGTGGAAGACTGTGCTGACCGTGAAGGCAACACATGATCTATTTCCTTCCCCTACTAGGAAATGCCTATGTATTAGGGACTTTTGTTGTATTCCTACGTGGCATTTTGTAAATCCTATATTTGACAGAAATTATTGAATGATAATATCATGTGTATTGTGTATACTTTACATGTATTCAAGTGTATACTTTGTCACTTATGAGTATTCCAATGTATATTTTATGACCTACTTGTTTTAATGCATATATTTTGTATTCATGTGTGTAGTTCATGAATTAAGTGTATTTGAGTAAATGAATCACTTTTTCACTTACTCACGATCAACAAAATGAACCCTATACCCCTTTGCACCTTTACATTGCATCCATCTGACCCTTTTTCCATCAACTAAAATCTCGACACCATAAGAAAATGCCTTAGAGATATCAAAAACTGAGAGAGATTATTGTAGAGGGGCCCTATGTGATCCCGTAGACTCAGACGAATTGTTTCTAGGTGACACGGTTTCTAAGTAATATCTTGTCAAATATTGCTTCCTTTTAGCACTTTGGACTCTTAAGGGAAATCATCGGTCCAATGTAGCTCAAAGTGGTTCAACATGTTTGGGTGCAAAAGAGGACCATTCCTAGCATAAAAGTACCCATCTAGACATGTTGGAATAGTTTGTTTGGTTATATGAGTTGTAGAACGAAATTTGCACCACTTTGCAACTTTACATTGCTTGCATCTGACAAATTTTTCTCAACTAAAAACTTGTCACCACGGGAAAACACCTCTGAGATAGCAAAAACTGAGATAGTTTATTGTAGAGGATCCCAATAGGATCCCATAGCCTCAGACGAAGAGTATGTAAGCATCATGATTTCCAAGAAATAGCCCTTCAAAGATTGTTGTATTTTAACACTTTGGACTCTTAAGGGAAATCGTCAGTCCAATGTAGCTCGGAGTGGTTCAACATGTTTGGGTGAAAAAGAGGACCATGCCTAGTGTAAACGTTGTTGGAAAAACAAGGATCTAGACAACCGAGAGCTGGGGGGGTGAATGAGTTGTCACAGAATAATAAACTTTTCAAACTTTACTTAACTTAATCTCATATCTAATGAATAAGCAATTAACCATAATCAATTAACACATTAGAGAGACAGAGAACACCAAGATTTTTTTACATGGAAACCCTATTAAGGGAAAAACCACGGTGGATGTTAGTCCACAAGATTATATCCTGTTAAAAGTATAAAGAAATCAATAAAGGGGAATGCACATGCATTCAGGCACACTACCTAGAGCTCACTGCTCAATTACAGAAGGGGCTCACTGCCTAACAATACATAATAGGATTAAAATATAGAGGGTATGAATTGAGAAAATATCTTCTGCACACGCCCGATTACAGTCCCAATTAAGCACACAAAACTCCTTCATAAACTACTTCACACTTTGCTCGATCTTCTTCACACTTTGTTCTGTAATCAAATGATATTTGCACATAAACACATAAGAGCACACCCAACACATGAAGAACCTCTTCCACACACTACACTGATGAAACAATCACTCTTATATATCCGCTACATGAGATTTCATCAATAACTTAGTCGACCAAAATATAAAACATATTTACAATGTCGACCCAAATTTACAAATATTTTTTTAATGAGAATCCACCATGGTCGGCCACAACATAGTGGGGACCCAAATTAACAACTCCAACACAAAGAGACTTCAATTAATTTCACCTCGAAGATCCACAACATGCTACTATCAACATGTCGGCCAAGAACAAGAAAAATTGAATATACACAAAAAAATATCTTTGATGACGAGCACACCGATCAATGTGGACATACCAAATTAGATAGAGCATGATCTAGAAACATCCAAGAGCACCAAGAAACAACAGAGAAATATCCGCAACAACTAAGATTTCCAGAATCACACAAACTTCAATCAGGAACACTGGCATAGACCATAGAAATACTGTCAGACCACAACATGATCAAATCTATACGCGGACCTCTGAAACTTTTGGTAGATGATCTAGATACACTCAATAGAAAAACCTTTAATCCATAGCAGTTGAACTTCAATGTAAAGAACAAGATGCCTTCATGACTTGCACAGTTTCACTAGGAACTTGGAACATTTTCTTTTACAATTTTCTCAATATCCTCAAAATATACAACCTATGATACACCAAATGCTAATATTGTTGACATCAATGACAACCACATATCAACAACACATCCACAACACCCAAAAATATCCCCCTTTGGCATTGATGGCAACACATGATGTAAAAAATACCATCAACCCAACACACTTGCTTTCCCTTTGGTTCCAACTCTTCTCCTCAATTTCTCTTCGACCCTTAAAAATATTTTTCACATTGCACTTCTCCCCCTTTGAAATCAATGGCAAAGGTAACCATGACCTTTCCATATACACGCTCTGAACCACATATCTACACATCTGACTACTCCCCCTGAGTAGCAGCCACAAAAACATCAATCCAGATCAAAATATAGCAATGTATCTCACAGATTGATGCAAGTAAATGCATCTCTTAGTTCTTATCAGGAGGGGTAATTACCCCTAGCATTCCTCTGAGATACTCAAAAGTATCATTTGGAAAAGGCTTAGTAAATATGTCTGCAATTTTATCTTTGGTAGACACATACTCCAATCTAGCATACTAGGCTCTGGGGGCTTGCTTAAGTCCATATAGAGCTTTCTTTAGGCAGAAAACCATATCTTCCTTGTCAGTTAGCTGAAATACATCCAGCTATTCAATGTATACTTCTTCTTCTAGTTCTCCATTCATAAATATTGAATTCACATCCATCTGATAGACTTTATAGTCCTTGTATGTAGCATAAGCAAGAAATAATCTAATAGCTTCGATTCTAGAAACAAGGGAAAAAGTTTCTTCAAAATCAACACCTTGCATCTGAGAATACCCTTTACATACCAGTCTTGTTTTATTTCGGACCACTTCATCTTGTTCATTCAGCTTGTTCTGAAACACCCATTTAGTACCAATCACATGTTTGTCTTTAGGTCTGGGAACCAGTATCCACGTGTCATTCTTTTCAATTTGTGTCAGCTCTTCCTTCATAGTTTCCATCCAGTGTTCATCTTCACAGGCTTTAGTGACATTTTTAGGTTCAATCTTGGAAATCAGGTAGTAGTCTTCTGCAATCTTTCTTCTAGTTTGCACTCCTTTATTCTTATCTCCTATAATTTGGCTTTTAGAATGGTTTAGCTTTACATACCTAGGAGTTTTGAAATTTTCTTGAACTTTTGATTCTTCTGATCTTCCTTCTGCATTTGCACTTGTCTCTACTTCCTGACTACCATGATTTACTGGAACGAATTAAGGTTTCTTTATCGGAACAAATGGAACATATGGCACAATTTGAAGTTGATTATGTGTCTAAACATTCTTCCCTTTGTTTGTGTTGTCCTCATTTGAATCATATCCACAATATTTGGATGATTTGATAGAATCCTCATCAACTCTGACATTTGCACTCTCTACCATCTTTCTCAGTCTTCTGTTATATCATCGGTAGGCCTTGCTCTTAGTAGAGTAACCTAAAAAGATTCCTTCATCGCTTCTTGCATCAAACTTTCCTATATCATCATCTCTCTTGATATAACATTTACTTCCAAAGATCTTGAAATACTTAATAGTAGGCTTGTAACCAAACCATAGCTCAAAATGGGTCTTACCAGAATTGCCATTAACATTTACCCAATTTAAAGTATACACGACAGTGCTTACAACTCCACTCCAATAGCTCTGGGGGACATTTCCTTCTATCATCATTGTTCTAGCAACATCCAAAATTGTTCTATTCTTTCTTTCTGCAACTCCATTTTGTTGAGGGGTTTGGGGAGCAGATAATTGTCTTTTGATTCCATGTTCTTCACAAAAAGAGTTGAACTCCCTGGAGGTGAACTCACCACCTCTGTCAGATATCAGACACTTGATTTTTAGACCTTTCTCATTTTCTGCCATAGCCTTGAAACTTTTGAACTTTTCCAATGCTTCACATTTTTCTCTTAAGAAGGAAACCCATATCATTCTAGAGTGATCATCAATAATCAACATAAAGCACCTTTCTCCAAGAATACTTCTGACTCTGGAGGGACCACAAAGGTCAGTATGTAGCAGCTCTAGCAAGTCATTTGAATGAAACTGTTTGCTTCAGAAGAAGACTCTAGTTTGTTTACCCATCTGGCATTCCTTACCAATTGTGTTAGCGGGCTTCACTAACTTAGGTAGATCTCTTACTGCTTGAGTGGAACTTACCTTGACAATGTTATCACAATTTACATAACAAAACCTCCTATGCCACAATAAGCTTTCATCTACTTGAGCAATTAAAAAACTCTCATTAACAGTATTTAGGTGAAAAATATTACCTTTTGTCTATTTACCAGTAGCAATCATATTGCCAGAACTTCCACGTATCTTGCATCTTCCATCTTTGAATTGTAGATCATAGCCTTTTCCCACCATCTATCCAACACTCAAAAGATTGTGCTTCAAGCCTTCAACATAAAGAACATAATCAATGTTTATCCTTACCACCAAGACAAATAGAACCTCTGCCATGAATCACACTAGCATTGTTGTCTCCAAATATTACAATACCACCATCATACTTCTCTAGACTTACAAATTTGTTTTTATCACCAATCATATGATATGAGCATCCACTTTCAATAACCCACTTATTCTTTTCTTTAACTCAGGTTGCAAGAGCTTTCTCATCTTTAGTAGATTCAGTAGCCACATGACTATTTGCAATTGTAGCAATGAAAACCCATTCATCTTCATTTCCATTATCCTTATTAGACTCATCATTAGTCACTCCTTCAGCATTAATTTTTCAATCTAGACTTCTTAGGCTTAGTTCTAGGAACTCTTTCAGGACATCTTGATGCAAAATGACCTATTTCACTGCATGAAAAAAATTTAATAGGTAACACTCCTTCATACTTACCTTTTCCTCTGCCTTCTTTCTTTATAATCAGTGCTTCCAATTCTTCTACCTCTCTTTCTTTATCTTCAAGTTGTTTGAGTTCTTCATCATACTTGGATATCTTTCTGGAACATTCTCCTCGACCATATCTTTGCTTGTTACTTCCATATACAATAGCTTGAATGTCGATTCAGTTTTTGGAACAGATTCACAAAATTCACTTAATTCAAAAGCAACAAGCTTACCAACCAGCGTGTCTCTTGATATCTTTGTTACCGATCTGAGGTCTTCAATGGAATGGGCCTTCACTTTGTAGAAGGGAGGCAAGGATCTAAGTATCTTAGCCACAATTCCATCCTCATCCAGAGAACCGCTTGCACATGTAATACCCATCACTATTTCATTTACTCTTTGCATAAAAGAAATGATATTTTCATCTTCACCCATCTTCAAATTCTCATACTTGCCTTTTAAACTCTGTATCTTAGCCATCTTCACCTATGCATCTCCTTCATACAAAGTTTCTAGCTTCGTCCAAAGCTCATAAGCTATCTACAGTCCTACCACATTATCCATCTCTGAATATGTCAGAGCACTCACCAAAGCTTCAATAGCCCTAATATTGTTTTCAACATCTTTGATCTCATCAGTAGTGGAGGGACCATTATGAGGAATAACATATGGATCTTTTGTAATCTTCTAATAGGCTTCACCAATACACCTTAGGTGACACTGCATCCTGACTTTCCATAGTGAGTAGTTAGTTCCATCAAATCTTGGACTGTCCTTCTTGAATGTTGTCATCTCGGATCACCTCAAGCTTTTAGACTTCTTCAGAGGAACCTGCTCTGATACCAATTGTTGGAAAAATAAGGACAAACAACTCAGAGCGGGGGTGAATCAGTTGTCATAGAATAATAAACTTTTCAAACTTTACTTAACTTACTCTCAGATCTGAGGAATAAGAAATTAACCATAAACAAACACATCAGAGAGACAAAGAACACCAAGATTTTTTACGTGGAAACCCTGTTAAGGGAAAAACCACGATGGATGTTAGTCCACAAGATTATACCTTGTTAAAAGTATAAATAAATCAATAAAGAGGAATGCACGTGCATTCAGGCACACTGCCTAGACCTCACTGCTCAATTACAAAAGGGGCTCACTACCCAACAATATAGAATAGGATTAAAATCCAAAGGGTATGAACTGAGAAAATAGCTTCTGCACAAGCCTGATTATAGTTCCAATTAAGCACAGAAAACTCCTTCACAAACTACTTCACACTTTGCTCGATCTTCTTCACACTCTGTTCTGCAATCAAATGATATTTGCACATAAACACATAAGAGCACAACCAACACATGAATAACCTCTTCCACACACTACACTGATGAAACAATCACTCTTATATATCTGCTACATGAGATTTCATCAATAACTTAATCGGCCAAAATATAAAACATATTTACAATGTCGGCCCAAATTTACAAATATTTTTTTAATGAGAATCCACCAAGGTCGGCCACAACATAGTGGGGACCCAAATTAACAACTCCAACACAAAAATACTTCAATTAATTTCACCTCGAAGATCCACAACACGCTACTACCAACATGTCCGCCAAGAACAAGAAAAATCAAACATACGCAAGAAAAGATTTTTGACGACAAGCACACTGATCAATGTGGACGTACCAAAAAGATAGAGCATGATCTAGAAACATCCAGGAGCACCAAGAAACAACAGAGAAACAACCGCAACAATTGAGATTTCCATAATCACACAAACTTCACTCAAGAACACTGACAGAGACCATAGAAATACTGTTAGACCACAACATGATCAAATCTATATGTGAACCTATGAAACTTTTGGTAGATGATCTAGATACACTCAACATAAAACCCTTTAATCCATAGCAACTGAACTTCAACGTAAAGAACAAGATGCCTTCATGACTTGCACAGTTTCACTAGGAACCTGGAACACTTTCTTTTACAATTTTCTCAATATCCTCGAAATATACAACCTCTAATACACCAAATGCTAATAGTCTTGACATCAATGACAACCGCATATCAAAAACACATCTACAAAATCCAAAAAACGTACCCATCCAGACATGTTGGAACTTTTTTTTTGGTCGTACGAGTTGTAGAACAAAAGTGGCACCACTTTACAACTTTACACTGCTTGCATCCAACAACTTTTTCTTCAAGTGAAAACTCATCACCACGGGAAAATGCTTCTGAGATAGCAAAAAATGAGAGAGATTATTGTATATGGTCCCATCACAATCCTATACACTTAGATGAAGATTCTATAATCATCACGGTTTCCAAGAAATAGCTCTTCAAAGATTGTTGTCTTTTAGCACTTTGGACTCTTAAGGGAAATCGTCGGTCCAATGTAGCTTGGAGTGATTCGGCATGTTTGGGTGAAAAATAGGACCATTACTAATGTAAATGCACCCTTTTGAATATGTTGGAATAGTCTGTTTCATCATATGAGTTGCATAACGAAAGTTGCACCACTTTGCAACTTTACACTGCTTGCATTTGACAACTTTTTCCTCAATTGAAAACTCATCACCACAAGAAAACACTTTTGAGATAGA
This sequence comes from Sequoia sempervirens, assembly GCA_007258455.2. Classification (NCBI taxonomy): domain Eukaryota; kingdom Viridiplantae; phylum Streptophyta; class Pinopsida; order Cupressales; family Cupressaceae; genus Sequoia; species Sequoia sempervirens. Next base: position 552,254,907 of record VDFB02047230.1, on the reverse strand, counting down.
AAAAATTGAAAGAGTTTATTGCAGAGGGTCCCAACATGATCCCATTGCCTTAGACAAAGAGTTTGTAATCATCACAATTTTTGAGAAATAACCCTTTAAAGATTGCTTCCTTTTAGCATTTTGGACACTTAAGGGAAATCGCCAATCCAATGTAGCTCAGAGTGATTTATTGTGTTTGGGTGTAAAAGAGGACCATGCCTAGTGTAAAATTACCCATCAGGACATGTTGAAATATTCCATTTGGTTGTAAAAGTTGCACAATGAAAGTTCCACCACTTTGCAACTTTACACTGCTTGCATATGACAACTTTTTCCTCAACTAAAAACTCATCACCATGGGAAAATGCCTCTGAGATATCAAAAAATGAGAGAGGTTATTGTAGATGGTCCCAACATGATCCCATAGCCTTAGATGGAGATTCTGTAAGCGTCACGATTTCTGGGTAATAGCCCTTCAAGGATTGTTGTCTTTTAGCACTTTGGACTCTTAAGGGAAATTGTTGGTCCAATGTAGCTCGGAGTGATTCGACGTGTTTGGGTGAAAAAGGGGACCATGTCTAGCGTAAATGTACTCATATGGATGTGTTGGAATAGTCCATTTGTTTGTATGAGTTGCAGAACGAAAGTTGCACTGCTTTGCAACTTTACACTGCTTGCATTTGACAACTTTTTCCTCAACTAAAAACTCATCACCACAGGAAAATACCTTCGAGATAAACAAAATTGAGAGAGGTTATTAAAGAAGGTCCCAACATGATCCCTTAGCCTTAGACGAAGAGTCTTTAAGTATCACGGTTTTTGAGTAATAGCTTGTCAAAGATTGCTACCTTTTTGCACTTTGGACTCTTAAGGGAAATCACCAATCCAATGTAGCTCAGAGTGATTCGGTGTGTTTGGGTGAGAAAGAGGACCATTCCTAATGTAAAAATACCCATATAGCATGCCTAGTTTTCTTATTGATGAATTATGGTTAACAACATTCATTGTTGTGCATTACGATAATATAAATTGCATGTCGAAGGTCAAATAACATGCATGCCATGGAGTTGTATTTGGTTTGTTTAATGCTAGTATCACACTCATTTGGTCTATTTAATGGTTGCATCATGGTTGAGTGATGTCTTAATTGTTGATCATGATTATTGTATAGATTTCACATGAACAATCTAATGAACATGTATCTTGTTCAGTTGTAAGGACTTTGTTTTAAGGTTGCATCAAACTCCTATGGTTGAAAGATATTGATTCTTATTCAAGATGATTTTTTACCTTTTACATGTTATTAAGCTTGAATGAACATTGAGTGAAATTTATTTTTATTAAGATGATTATATTACTTTCGAATGAACTCTGTAACATGACATGCATTTCATTAAGTTGTATCCTTTTTTCATTAATTTTAACTTATTTTGAAATAAAAATCAGCTACCCACTTCATTACACGAGTTCAAAAAACAAAATAATTTCAAATGTAAATTCATTCAATAGAGCTTGAAATCATGGGTATTCTCAAATTGAGTGTTTGATAAAAATGTATTGGTAGACAAGTATGAAAAATGTGGTACAATAGAAAAGGCAATGAATTGTTTGAAAAAACTCCTCAAAGAAATATGGTCTCATGGAATGTAATGTATGTGAACCTTAATATGAATGAACTTTAACATAAATTGATTACCAATTGTAATTCATAAGTTCTATTAAAATACAATTTTGTTAATCTATAACATACATTATCAATTATAACTTTAAACCATTATAAGATAATTATACATTCCATTTTGAAAACTCAAAGTAGAAAGACATGCACATGAGGAAGAAATTAGATCGAATATCAATTCTTATATATCAAACTGTAGAATAATTGTGTTTGTGCATATACAAATTGGCCATATGTCTACTCAGAACAAGTTTTACAAGTTTTACAAAATGTGGCATATATGCCATCTCAAGATCTATCAAACCCTAAGTACATATCAATCTATATCATATCCTAATCCTATGCTGGACCATCAAAATCGAGTCTCCTTGAAGAAGTTAGTTGCTTTGAAGTTTCCTGCACAATAACATTTCAAATCACAAATTAGATTAATTATGTGAATGGTTGACAAGATAGACTAGTAAATAGAAACTTATATACCTTCATTTATAAATTATGAATTTAACATAAAAATCAATATACATGTACTATATTATATCAATAATGCAATTCTTGTCTACCTCAAGTATTGCTCTCTTTTCTACAAGATGGTCTGCATATGATTATCCCTTAGGATGATCGGAAGTCCTGATATAAAGTAATGGTCTCACACTTGTCACGGTGATGAGTTGAACAAAGGACTATAGCAGATAAAATAAAAATGATACAAATTAACATATAATTGTTGACAAATAATCATATCTACTAAACACATATCTACTCCTATCTAAACATACATTTCTACAATATAAAATAAACACATCCTATTGTGATGCTACAACACTAGATGGGCTCACAGTGGATGAATTAGCTAAGATGGTTTACTATATAAAAAATGATAAGAACGTAACACAATTTAAATGCACATGCACATATAATCATAATGTCAAGAATAAAAATATATATATACCTGTTGTGCAACTTCATCCAATGGGTTAGACCCAGTCAACAAGGATGTATAAGAACCAGGTTGCTGCATAAAAAGACAAGATTACATTAGACTATCAATATATGTAGTACATGTATTTAAACATAATAGATTTCAAAAATTAACATCTAAAATAACAATTTAAATAATACCATATACTAATTCTCTGGGGAAAATGAAATGACAGTATGTGTAGCCTCCTGCACTTGCGACATCTGCTCTTCTGTCAACTATTAAATATTCTTGCACATAAACATATATTAGTACAAATATCTCTCATAAAATATGAAAGAATTTACATAAAACACACTATGAAATTAATTTAAGTGTTACCGGTCCTCCCATATTGTCCCTCGCAGTCGATATCTCTCTTACAAATGGTCCAATCCATGCTCTATCAACTCCTACATCCAACATATCATGAACCTCATAGTTGGATGTGTCTATGGAAGCCTTAGTTAACCATCAGAGAGGGCCCAAACATAAATTATTGCACATCATGCAATGATGAGGCAAACAAATATGTCCCGAAGAGGACAATATACTAGTGGGAGTTGATGACGATGTACCGGTGGGAGTTGATGCAGTAGGTGCACCACCATTATGCTGGGATGTATCAAGTGCAACACCATTGTGATGGGATGCACCATCAAATGGCTGTGCAACATGATGGCTTTGCATGAGAAAATGATCACTCAATAAATGTAAGGCATAAATGCTTAGATTCCTTGCATCTACAACAATCTTAGGGTAAGGTAGTGGAGTTGGGGCAGCAATAGGCAGAGTAGGATGAATTGGGGTGACTCAGTGTGCTCTAGGTCTATCCTGTGGCATCCCTCTACCAACACACTAGAAATCTCGCATGTCAAAGTAATTGACATGTTTCCATAGCACAAACTCAACATATAATTTTCTGAGAAAATATTGAGGGACATCAATATTGTTGTTGGGTGGTTTATCAAAAACCATCCACCAACGTCTCCAAAAATTATCTAATATGCCTCTATGGGTGCACCATTTAAATAAAAAAATTGGTTTTTCCACATTAATAGGCTATCCTATTCTATGATTGATAAATAATTGGGCTAGTTGGGATTTCTCAATATCAAGTGCCTTCACCTCATCATATGATAACCCATCAGCATAAAATTGTCTTTGTTCCTCTCACCACTGTGAAAATCTATTGTGCTAAGTCGCCAAAGTTTCAACATTCGAAATGATTGTTTTCAAAGTGTTTTCCATGTTTGATAGCTCATCGAGTGTCTCATAGATTCGACATACATTTCTCAATTGATCTAAATTTCTATGAATAGATTCATGTATTGTTGGCACGTTTTGGTTTGGAAACAATGGTTGCGATGAAGGAGGATTTGGAGGGTTTTCATCTTGTGCATGATCAGGGTTTACATCTTGTGTAGGGTTAGGGTTTTCATGTTGATCCATTTTAAACTTGTTAATTGATAATAAAAAAATTCAAAATTAACAATGATTTTAATGCAATTAAAAACCTATCAAATTTACCGTATTTTTGACTAAAATTTAAAAAAAAATGCAAAAAGAATATAAATTGAATAAAAACATAAAAATCCAAACACGTCTTTGAAATTTGATTGATTTTGAGAAAAATGATCCCTTGCGAATGGATATCCAAGTTGGAGAGTAAAATAAGCCACACACAATGAGCTACATATGAGCTCTCGGGTTTTTCTTTTCTAATTTATAACATAGGAAACGGATATCTGTTTTAAAATGGATATTTGTTTCCTATTTTATACTTTTTTTAATATATGGTCAGGTCTAGGACCCAACCATATATTAATTGGTAGCATTTTTTTTCAAATGTATAATATAAAATATAATATAATATATATTATAATATAATATAATATAATATAATATATATATTATAAATAATATATATTATATTATATTATATTATTATATATAATGTAATATAATATAATATTATATAATATGAGCTCTCGATTTTAAAAAAAAATTATAACATAGGAAATAGATATCCATTTTAAAACAGATATCTATTTCATGTTTTATACTTTTTTAATATATGGTCAAGTACGGGACCCAACCATATATTAATTGGTGGCATTTTTCTTCAAATGTATAATATAAAAATATAATATTTAATATATATTATATTATAATATAATATACATTATATTATGTATAATATATATTATACATATAATATAATATAATATATTATAAATAATATATATTATATTATATGATATTATATATATATTTAGATTGCAAGAATCGAGTAGCACAACCCCCTATAAACTACAGTGCGCTTGGTAAACTTTTTAATGTGGTCGACAGCCTTGGCGCAACACACCCTCCGGTACCATGGGGGTGGTAGAGACTAGACCTCGTGACCAACCTCCTGCAGCAAGAAATATTTAGCCAATCGAGCTAGGGCCCCAGCCCCATAATATATATTATATTATTATATATATTATATATAATATATAATAATATAATATAATCATAAAATATAATAAATTTAATATTATATTTCATATATAATATTAAATATTATATAAATATTATAATAAAATATATTAAAAAATTATTATAATATATAAAATAAAAAAATTGTTTAGGCCCAGACCACAAAGGAATTAAAAATCTAACTTAAACTAAATGAACATTCGTTTTGGTTTGGTATTACCAAACCAAAATAGATATTGTACCCAAGCCTACAAAAAGTCAAAGGTGGAAATTTCACATTTTTGGGCGTGTTAAAAATGCCTTTTTTTTCACATCGCCACTTTTTGGACCCTCGTGATCTTGCACAGACCCTTAGTCTCTAAATGTAACATGGTCTACAAATTTTTCAACAAAATCATGGTTAATAGGATCAAGCCTTTGTTGGAGAAGATTATCTTTCAAAACCAAAAAGGGTTTTGTGGCTGGCAGACAAATTTTAGATGTAGCTATTATTTCTCATGAAATTGGTCACTCTATGGTTCACTCCAAAATCCCATCCATGGCCCTTAAGTTGGATATATCCAAGGCTTATGATAGGGTCTCCTAGGATTTTCTATTTGTTGTGCTGGAAAAGTTTGGTTTCAAAGGAAGATTCCTTAGAATGATTAAGGAGTGTGTCTCTACCACTAGCTTTGTTGTTCTCCTTAACGGTGTCCCCACTAAAATATTCACTTGTTGGAAAGGGTTAAGACAAGGCGATCCATTTTCTTCATATCTTTTTATTATTGTTGTTGAAGTCTTGGGCCAAAATCTTCAATTTTGTGTCTTGATCAAGGCCAGCTTCATGGAGTCTGAGCTACCTCTCACCAGTAGTTTGTGGATGATACCTTTCTTTTTGGATTGTCTTCAGTGGTAGAGGTTGTTGTTTCGAAGGATATTCTCAAGAAGTCTGTAGATCTCTCTAGATAGTTTATAAACTATAATAAAAGAAAACTATATTTCTTTAATTCTACTCAACAGGTGAAATATAGAGTCTTTAGGATCCTAGGGTGTTAGATCACTAAGGTTCCTGACTCGTATCTAGGCCTACCCTTTTGCAACAAGAAATTGACTAACTCCTAGAATAGTATTCTGGAGAGGATCCAAAAGAAGCTTGCAGGGTTGAAAGGGAAACTCCTTAGTTAGGCTGGTAAGTTGATGCTTTTAAAATCCTCTCTTCAAAACATACTGGTTTACTATCTTTATCTTCTTAAAATGTCAGCCTTTATCATCTAGAAAATTGAACAAATCCAAAGGACCTTTCTTTGGTCAGGCATTGAGGAGAAATACAGAATCGCCCTTTTGGGATGGGAAAAGGTTTGTTCTCCTAAAAAGTTTCAAGGGCTTGGGATAAGAAGAATTAAATAATTTAATAAGGCCTTGATAAGAAAAATGGGATAGATTTTGATCCAAGGAAAAAAAGATTGGTCCTAGATCCTCTTTGCTAAGTATATGGGAAATGATTCCCCTAGTAGCATGTTGCTAATTCATGACTTCCCTAGGGGATCAACATTCTAGAATAACATTTTGAAAACAAGGAACGTCTTGCTTCGATGTGTAAAAAGGAAAGTGGGAGATGGGAGAACCATTAATTTCTGGGAGGATGTGTGGGGTATGGGACCTAATCTCTCCTTGGTGGTTTATTTGCTTCCCATTAAATAGGACCTTCTTTCTCTATATGGGACCTCAATTTATGGATATATCAAGTGGAATGCTGACTCTCCCACATGAGGAAACTTTGAAAGAGATGTTAATGATCTCAGATTGAGCAGGGAAAGTAATGGGTTGCTTGGCTCTACCATATTCAATTCCCTCTACTCTATCCTAGTAGATTGTTGTCTTGCCTTCCAAGTTGGTGTAGATGGCTAGATTTGATGCAACAACCCCTCTGGTGCCTTTTTTATTAGATCTGCTTACAATCTATTGGCTATTGTCCTTATTTTGGATCAAAATTTTAATTGGTCCAATATCTAGCTATCTAAACTAATTCCTAAAGTCAATTGTTTTTGATAGGCAACTTTACATGGTAGAATCTTAACCATTGATGTTCTTAATAAAAAGGGTTTCCAATTTGTGAACATTCTTTTCCTTTTTGCTGAAGAGTCGGTTAACCATCTGTTGATCAATTGCCCCTTTGCCTAGGAAGTCTAGTCATTGAATCTGCAAAACCTTCTCTTGAAATGGATGTTCCCTTGTGGGTGTTGGCAAGAAGTTGAGTCCACTTTTTGACCATTTAGTGGAATTTTTTTCCCTAATTTTTAGAATTTGACACATTTGACCTTAAAATTTGAAGCACTTAGAGATGAAATCTTAGAAAAAGTCACTGAGCATAAAATGTAGTATTCAGAGTCTAGTTTCTAAATATGTAATTTATTTCAATACCTAGATGATACAAATTGATTTTCAATAGGTGTTTCTAAAAACCACTGTTTAAAAGTCACTTTTTTTTTACCATACCATTCACATGTACGTCATCCATATTTTGACCTAAATAATCATATTTTTCTAAATCCTTTTGGGAAAATATTTGTAACTCACTAAAGCATGCTTTCCATATTTTTTTGTAATTTTTTATTGAATATTTTTTTTGTTAGTTTTGTATTGGCCATATTTGGTGTTTTAAAAAATTGTTAACGCCACACATAAGATGACCTAAACTTATCATTTTTTGATTTTTTTTCAAATTGAAAAGAATTTTCTAAAGTACGCTTTCGTACAATTTTTTTTAAAAAAATTATGTTAATAAAAAGTTATTAAAATACTAAAAAACCTTGATAATTCAAGTTTATGGACCTGATTCATCAGAAATTAATTGAAAAATAGAAAAAAATCCAATTGTAAAAAAAAATATATATTTAGAATCTACACTGTCTCATCTATAATGGGTTTTAATTTTGTCAAATTTTTTTGAAAAAAGAGTCTTCAGAAATTCCCAAAGTCACTATTTTCTTGTGACATTGCCAAGACCTTCAATTTGCAGGTCAAACTAGGTCCAAAGCTTAAGTTTGGGTCCCCAAGCCTTTTCCCAAACCGAAAAACAAAGCAAAAACCCAACCAAAAATTAAAATTTTAAAAAATGGGATCCTATTTCAAAACAAAATAATTTTTTATTAATTTAAAAAGTGGGATCCCATTTTGAAAACGGGATCGCGTTTCAAAAAAACATAAAAAGCAGGATCCCGTTTTTAAAAAAATAGAATCTTGTTTTTCGCTCGGGGTCCCGAACCTAAAAAAGATCCCATTTATTAAAAAGTGGGATCTCATTTTTTGCAAGCCGATTTCATTTTTTTGCCTAAGGCAAAATCCTCCACGTTTCGTGGACTCATCTTTGTGCTTTTACCCTTGTGACTTGAAGGATTTGGTTAGTCAGTGGACTTTTTTTCCTTTTGTCTCATTCAATTATCAAGGAGCTTTGGTATCATGTCCCTCCCATGGTATGCTAGCACTTGTGGAAGGAACAAAACGTGGACAAATATTTTGGCACCTTAATGCTCTCTCACATTTCTAGGTTTTTTCACCTAAAAGGAGAGAGATGGGCCAAAATGGGCAGTGTCCTCATTCAAGATTAATGTAAAGAGGGATGAAATATTCCTAAATACAATGTCCTAATGCAACAAACTGAAAAAGAAATATGATTATTAATGTAAAACCTAAGAAATGCAAAGTGTTGAAAAACACATTGTGATATGCAAACTTTTGATAAATGACCTAGAAATGTAAACAAAACTAAACAGAAAGATATGAAACAAAATGTGTGCACCTAGGGGCTGAAAAAGGATGGTATGAAGGTCTATAATCTTGAAAAAACCATTGAATAAGCTCACTAGGACACTTGTGCCAATCTGGGTGACTTAGTCCCTGATCTGGAAAACTGCTCCAGAGCCTGTTTCAGCCAAATGGGTGTTTGAATCTTCAAAAACCTTTGAAAAATACATTCAGTGGGACTAAGTTTCCATTGTTGGTGACTTAGTCCACTTCTGAATTTCTAAAAAATTGAAAGTGAAAATGAAAGGCCTCAGTCTGCACTTCAGTTCCCTATAGGTGTTTGCTTCTAAAACTCTAATTTTTGGGCCTGAAAGTGACTTTTAGTTGATATTTTGGATTTTCAAGCAAGGAGAGGTCTTCAAAAAGTCTTCAAGCCGATCTTCAAACCCTTAAATTTCCTAAATATGCAAACACACAAGGAGAGAAGGAGAAAATATTGACTATTAGGGTATGGGGGTTTGCCTTAGTCAAACCCCCTTTTAGGTAATTAAACCAAATGAAGAGATAAGATGAAGCATGGACATGAAATTAAGGAATTAGTACCTTGCCATGGTGATAGATCTTGAATTTCTATGACAAAAGATGAAGAATCTTCCCTTGAATGTCTTAGGAAGCTATCTTGATGACTTGGAATGATAAAACCCTAGCTTGCTTGACTTGAGAACATGATGAGTGATGAATGAATGATGAATATATTATGAATTAGGGTTTAGATACTTATATTTATAGGCAGTTCACCTTATTTATCTGTTAATTGGATCCCTAAGGTTGACATGGAGAAGGAATAAACTTAAATTCCAAAATTTGCCACTCAAACCTCAAATAGGCCAAATTGGACTCATTCGCCCAAATGGGTGACTTAGTCCCAGAGGGGCCCTTTTGACAGCTGGAATGTTGGGGAATGAGGAATTTTAGTTTTTATGTTGATTTCATCAGGTATTTGATCAAATTATGCATTGGGATGCACAATATGGGGTCATAGGGGCCTATTAATGATGATGTAAAGGTCAATTAGGGCTTGGGACACAAAATTCAATGTGAAAGTGTGATTAAATACACTTTACAACACTAAAATGAGGTCCACATAGCCTAGAAAGGCACAACATCCAATGTGAATGTGTAAGACACATTACAACACCAAATTAGAATTAAGTTTAATTCACAAGCCTTTAAATACATTTTATAATGTTGAATTAGGGAAAGATGGGTCCATTTAGTCTAGAGAAGTGTGAAAGTCTTTTACAACACTTTACAACACCTTCACAAGACATCATTAAATGCATTTTATTTAGTTTGCAAGGGTCCAACACCTAATGTGGAACAAAACACCAAATCAAGGCCATATTAAACTTCCAAATTATCACCAATTATTCCCAAATCAAGCAAGCAAAAAGGGATACTCTTTTTGTGTCCACATGTAATAAAAAAGTATTTAGATGAAAATAGAGGAGCAGTGTTGAGGTTTTCTATAGCATGAAGCAACACTTGGTTGAGAATTTAAATTTGAAATCTTTTGGATTCTCTAACTCTATTCCTAATTATAAGGACATTCGAATTAAACAACAATGGGTGCTTAACTTGGACCTGACCAAGATCAGCTAGAACAATATCTATAGAAGGAAAATCACCAGGTTGACACCCCCTCAGAGGGATGGGTCAAACTAAATTTTGATGGATGTTCTAAAGGGAATCTTGGATTGGCTGCAGTGTGAGGTTTGATTAGAGACCACAATGGAATTTGTATTGATTCCTATGTGAAATGTATGGGTTTAGATACCAATGCCAAAGTGGTTTTTGTGGCTACCTAGAGAGGAATTAAGAGGCTAAGAGATTTAGGTTTTGACCATGTCATGATTGAGGGTGATTTGAAACTGATAGTGAATTGTCTAAACGGTTTGTCTGACCCCCCTTGGAATATCAGTAGCTTTATTCTAGACTCTAAAAGGATTCTCTCTTCTATGCCAGGTGTTTTATTTTCCCATATCTACAAGGAAGGAAATAACCCTACTAATGCAATCTCCAACTTGGGGCTCTCATTTCCCCATTGGCAATTCTAGAAATTTGAGGATTTGTCAACTCATATCAAGGACTGGTTAGCTAAGGACCGGATGGGTGGGGCTCCTTTAAACCTTCAATGATGTTGTTCACTTTGATTAATTTGTGTGTCGCTGCTATGGTCAAGGTGTTGGTCTCTTGTTCCTTTTTTATTTTAAATTTGATTCATAACGTCTATTAGATGATGGGTTGTATTAGACAGAGGTTCCTTATTTCAAAATTAAATTTGAATCTTAATGGTCATATGATGATGTGGGGTAAAAGCTCAGACCCTATTTGGAAAGCTAAAGGTACTTGTGGTAGTGGCAAGGTGGGGAGTTGTGTGTTTAGGATGTCGGAGGCTTGGTTGGTTACATGGCATGCTTATCTAGATTCTACAGAGGGGGTGAGGTGTAGTTACTAGAGTAGGAAGATTGACTTTGATGGGGGATGGATGATGTCAGTCACAATGGATTTCACTTCCCCATTCTCTTTCATGACTTGGCGATGTTAGTTCCATGTGATCTGGGTGTTCAAGGCATGTTTGTATACTTGACATGCTTTTCTATGTCCATCTCAGATGGTGTGGGATAACTAATATGGAAGAAATGAAGGCCTAGACATAGGATGGATGATGTTAGCAGCAATGGGTTTCATTACTTTGTACGTCTTTGTGACTTGGCATTGTCATTTCAAGGATTTAACGTTGATGGGTGATCTAATTGAAATGTATCTCATGCCTCGAGATATTGCTAGCTTTCATTTTTTGATAAGTCCTTTATGGACTTATCCTCTAATTTATATATTCCTTGAGATGGTTTATTTTTTAAATATTTTTCTTTTCATGGAAAGGTTAAATGAATTGATGGTAGATCCTCTCTCCCTTGATGGCATGGATTTGAAGCATTTTTTCATGATGATAGATCACCACAACATCTCTTCATTACGCCTTCGCATGTTTCCTATGCTGCAATCTTTCAAACGTCCTTTCATTATTTGTAGATTCTATTCTCACACGGATTATGGGTTCATGATTTGGCCTACTAAATTTGGGTGGAATTTTATCCCCTCTCTAACCTACTCCATGGTTTTGACTAGACCTTTCTAGAAGCCATGTGATGTCACCGCCCTGCTAGCAGCGGGGTTGTCTTCTATTTTTTTGCCAAATTGGGGCACCAACTATTTTACTACTTCATTTTTGGTGTCTTCTCTCACAAACTCTAAAGTTGAGAAAGGTGTTTTGGCTGTTGGGAAAGACAACTCTTCTTTCCTCCGTCACTATCATTGTAATTCAATGGGGGTCCCAGAAAAAAGGTTTGAATTGTTATCATGTGTGACTTTGTAGTCAAACATTGAGCTATGAGGGCTATTCAAAGAGGTTGGTATGACACCATTCTTTATGGTGATGCGTGGATATAATGACAAAATTACTACTAACTTTTATAATTCTTGGAGAGAGGACATAGTTCATATTGGGAGTATAAGGTTTGAATCTTCTCCCAAGTTGATTGCGGTTGCAATGGGTTTGCAGTATAGTGGTTTAAGGGTGTCTAAAATTAGTTATGGAAATTACTAGAGATTTATGGATAGCTTCCTAGAAGGTGATGAGAAACTGGTGAGCAACCAAAATGGATATGACAAAGAGCACCTATCGACTCCATTTGGGGTTGTTAGTGTTCACATAATGAAGTACTTCACTCTAGTAGGGCACTTCACCACTGTCCATGAGTACCATTTCCCATTTCTATGTCATATTCGTAGGAATGAAAGAATTAATATTCCTTTCTTTATGTTTTCATCTTTAAATCAATGCAAAGATAAGGGTGCATCACCCCCTCTCCACTAGGGTTTGATCCAATTCCTTTATAATTATGTTGCTACTATTACCCCCTTGTAGGGACCTCCTAGTGGTATCCCTACTAGTTTTGTTTCCCTTGTTTCTCATGCTGAACCCCTCTTCGACCCTTCTCTAGCTACTTCCTCTGGTGTGAGTCCCTCCTTTGTGAGGCCTCCCACCAAAAATCCCCCTGCTAGCCCATCCAATTTTAAACAGTCTTCAATTAAAGGCCTTTTTACCAAGGGTAACCCTTCTACTCAAAATCATAAAGGCAATGAAACTGGTGGCTATCCCTTGGGTAACTCTGGTACCAAAAGGAAAGCTTGTAAAAATATTGAGCCCAAAACTACCAAGAAAGTAACAATTGAAATAAGAGATGAGGAGGAGCAAGCAAATTTGGAGGATTCTAGTAGTAGGAGGGGTGAGAGGTGTTCGACTAGGCTTGTTGGCTAGTCTACCAAAGGGAAAAACCTTTGTTTTGAAGAGCCTGGGGATCACCCTAAAGAGGAAACTCCCCTTCTTATTAATATGAGTAAGAAGGAGTTGTCAATTATGTTGGGAGAAGATCTCTTAGAAGATTCTACAAGTAGTGAACAGGATGAAGAAATGTTTGGTGATGATCAACTAGTGGTCAAAGATTTAGAGGATGAGAAGGAGGAAGGGATTCAAAATATTGACTGTGAAATTGAGGAGGTGGTTAGGGAAGCCATAGAGGGGTTGAATGTTCAGTCTATGAAGGATAAAAGTTAGATTTAAAAGCAAGACATTATTGCTATGTTGGAGCCCTATCCTTCACAAATTCGTGAGCTTCAGTAGAAAGTGGACAAGATAGACAAGGCCTTCAACAAGCTAATGGTAATTACTTTGGGCATAATGTGTAATACCATCATTGGGATGGTAAGTGAGGTGACTAAGGCAAGGAAATGCCTTCGTAAGCAACAAGCGTCTCAGGATTTGGAGGAGCAACTAGATGGTGGTACGACTAGATCGTTGCAGCAGTATAGTGAGGCTATGAAACAACTCAAGAATGAATGGAACCTTATTTTCTTTTCGAAGGAATAATTGGGTTTGGTGGTTTGTTCTTTTGGATTTTTTCTTGTTACTCTCTATGGGATTGTGTGCCCTTTGTAAATATAGTTTTGGTTTTTTCTTTAAGATTGTTGTTCTATGTTGGTATATGGTTTAGGTTGTTCTATGTAGTTAGGTGTTGAACTTTTTGCAGGGTGTTGGTTGGTTTTGTGACCCCTATTATTTTTTTTGGTTGTTTTGGTGGCCTCTAGGCCTCGTTCTGTTCTTTGGTTGAGTTCAGGCGCCCTTTCCCCTACTTCTATTACCAAAAACAAAAATATTTTATGAAATCCAAAAATTTGTAGGTAGTTACACTTTTCAATTAAATTTATGTTATTTGTGTGTCTCCTCTGCATTCCCCCTATTCTTACTTCTCCACACATCTGCACTCTCTTTATTCTCTTTCATATGATATGGGATCATTAGAATTTACCTATACATATTCATTCATCCAAATTTCCTCTACAACTCTAAACTCCTCCCCACAATGGTATGACTTGCACACTATTCTAGAATATTAAAATGCATTTTTAAACTCGCATAAAAACTCCGACACCCCTTCTAAACCTCATGCAACTTCTCTTTATTGATTTTAATTTTTGTGTAGTCCCTTACTTCTCTTTGTGCATTGTTTAATTGTTCAATTTAATTGAGAATTAATCTCATGCTCACCCTTTTGCGTGTTCCCTTACTCTCCTTTATCTTGCTGCTCCTACCCTCCTTCATTGCCTTCTTTATCTCTTTTTTTTTCCATTTTAAATTGAAAACCATAACTTTGATATGGGTACAACACTTAACACCCTCTAAATTTTATTCCAGGAAACCCTTCTCTCTTTTCCCCTATGTGCAACCTCTTTCCCTTTTCACATTAAAATCTGAAATTTGATATTCTTGGCTTGCATCCCTTTGTATTCTCCTCCATTATATATTTTGGTTTCTTTTTCTTTTTATTTTCATACTTCCCTAGCTACCTAACTCCAATCTTCTCTTCATTTGTTTTTGGCATTTTTGTTTTAAATTTTAAACTTGCTTTTAAAACTAAGCAATCGCCCTCTTTGTATTCCCCATTTAAATTTCTTTAAAATTGTCCAATGAATTGGTTTACTAACTTTCTTAAACCAATCAAACCTATCCATATGTTCGGAGAAATAAAAATTCAATTTTTTTTAACCTCCAATGTTGGATAAATAAATAATTAAAATATTCAAGCTTCCAATGAAATTCCTATAAATGGAGCTTCACAATTCTTAACAAAATATGACATTTGTCAATCTGTGACAAAACATCATCCAATTTCTCCCTCAATTGACTACCAAAATGGATTAAACTGCATACTGAGAACAAATACCAAAACTAAAACAAAACTCAAAATGAAACATCTTTTGGTTGACACACAATTGCACATTCACCCAAGATTCTCCTGCATTATTAGAGAATTTAGTTAGATTGGGTGAGTACAGGATCATGGGGGTCCAAAAAGTGGCAATATGAGAAAAAATGGTTGACTACTTTTTCTTATCCTAATTTGATGAAACGAAAAGGGTTTATTGGGAAAATTACATCAACCTTCCACCAATATAAGATATTCCTTATTTTGAATTAAATAGATAATTATTATTGATTTTCTACATGCATTATGACTAAAGTCTTGATTGATACGCTGATTGAAAAACCTATAATTCTCAAAAGATTTCACATTTTTTGAATCCAAAAGATGCAACACATTCTATGCTTCCCATACTATATGATAAAAAATAAAAAATTGAATTTCATAAATTTTGACCAAGTTATGGTGGTCAAACAAACACATTTTAATATTTTTAAAAAGGTTCTAATAAAAAATTCATAACTAATTATTTATTTGCAAAAAAAATACAAAAAAAATGTAATACATTTGAGCATGTCTCCTCTACTTATATTGAAAGTTTCAAAAGAATATATTATTTTTTTCTTGTAATTAGGTTGGTCAAACATACACCTGCTTTTTTTTTCTTGAAAAAATTAGTACTACTACATTGAAATTTCATTTTTTTTATCAAATAGATTTATTTTTTTCCAAAAAAGGACTAGTATCTTAGAAACTAGATTTAATTTTCTATAAATTATGTTCTTACATATTTGCAAATTATGTTAATAACCTATTCAAATTTTTATGTCAAGTTGCCTAACTCTATTTTTCTGAATTTTCATTGCCACTCAAGGGCCTAGTTTGGACCTTCATGATCCTGCACTAACCCATTTTTTATTAATACTATATTAACAATATTATTTTACTTAAGTTTATATCACCATAGTTATACTATATAATTTTATTTTATTTTATTTTAAATGGGTAAATGCTTTTGACTTGGAGCTATGAACTGATCAGGTCACAAATGGGGGACCTCATCCCCAATATAAATATTCAACAATAACACTCTAATGGGGTTTGAACCTTGATGGAAAGAACAACAAAACCATAACCTAACCATCACACTATGCCAATACCAATAGTTATACTATATAAATTAATTACATATTGTATATAAATAGTTTTTATATAATATAAATAAGTGAAATAACTCATTATGAGTTCTAATAATTTATTTTAAATTTTATTGTCTTAATTTTTTTTTTAAAATAGATAAATAGAAAAATTAAAATTTTATATTTTATAACAAGCACAAGAAAATAATCTGTGTATTAACCTAACAAATATCTTACAAATTTTAGAGAGGAAAATTAGGTTCTAGTGTCTTATGTTCTTATATGGGTGTTTCTAGCCATTGATGGCCACATTATCATTTTTCTACCTATGCTATTGGTAACCTCTTTCCTTAACAATATCCCCAACCCATGTGCTTGCAACACCTACCTTTCAAGGTATTATACTTGCTTGTTGCATGATACAAATCTATTTATATTCATTAGCTTTTGTGATTCCTATGCTTACACAATTAGCTATAGATTACATTTACATTTAACTTGTTGTTTCTCCCTCTCCTTCAATTCCTTGAATCCTAAAAATACAACCAATTGTAATGGCATATGTTGTCATTAACATCCTTATGATCTATTTGGTGGAGCCCCTAATTTTTTTTCATGTCCCATCTCCAGTCTTACTAAAAACTTGGGTTGAAATTGTATCTGAGGGATTAAGGTTTTGTTCCTTGTCACTGTGTTAGGGTTTTAGTTATTCAAAGTCTTATTTGAAAAACCCTTTGGAGTCTATATCATTTCCAAGGTTTTAATTCTCTGTTGACCCCATGCTACCAGTTCTCAATCCTTTAAGTCACGTCTTGTTCCATCAAAACCCGTTGAACAACTGACCCTCTGGTTTTGTTTTATCGATTTTCATGTGTTGGGTCATTACTTTAATTTTTCCTAATTTTGGCTAGGTATTTCCTATTAAAATTTAAGAGATATTTTCCATGGATGTTATGTCGTTGTCCTAGTCGGGTCCCTCTTTTAAGATTAATAGTTTCGGCATGTGTAGATATGAGAACCCTTGACTACCATTCAATTGATGCAAACAAATCTTCATCGTTCCCCGTGCACCCATTTCAATTTATTACTTTTTATTTTATTCCCAAGGGCTCACGGGCCAAGGCCATGTGTCTTATATGTTGGCGGGCTTGATTCCTTTGATAAGGTGTGTAGGTGGTTGTCAAAGGAAATCAATAGTCGGTAGCGAATGATGTGGCTGCATTTGGGTCGTTCCCCACACACCTGTTTTCCTTTCTTGCCCATTAAAAAAATCACATGGGATGGCGGGTGGATGTCGTGTCTCTGATCTAAATAGTGGGCACAGTGATGTCAAGTGGTTTTTCGTAGAGTTTTCAAATGAATCAACGGTCAATAGCGAGTGACGTGGATTAATCTTGACTGCTCCTCTCTATCATGTATGGGTCTCACCTTTACTGCCAGATTCTCAATGGCGAAGTGGAAATTTTCCATGTGGAGTGATCTAGAGGATGTGTAAGCATTGGTACAAGGGAAAGTATTAATTAAATATTTCTACACATGACATGGAAAATAAATTGTGCATTGCTAATGCAGATATATTGTACGTGTTTGAATATCTTTTAATCTAGGTCGTGGATGTTGTAAGAGGGATAAAGTTGTGGGTAATTAAGAAGTATGTATGAATAATTCGATAGATTTAATCTCAACCTCTCCTCACTATCCCGTTGATGAAATTTGAACATGGGTTATGACTCACGGGGGCAAGGGGAAGAAGACATGTGGATGCTAGTTATGATAACGAAGAGATGGTGGAGCCCGCATACTACAAGCAAGTGGTTCCATGTGGCTTTCTATCATTTGGTAAATATTACGACTATGTATAGTCAGATCTTTCATAATATGTTGGCTAAATCTAGATCGTCAATCAATTAACACTCCAAAAGGATCAACGGTCGGAATTCAAAACTTAGTTGAGGGAAAGTGAGTCGTTTTGGTTCACATGAGCAAGCCTTAATAGCTGAAAGGACATCGAGCTACCGAAGTAAGGAGTTGCATAATTATTAATACCTATCTTAAAGGCATTATTCAGGATTGTGAAGTATACACACTCAAGAAGCTCGTGTTGTGATTTTTAAATATTTTCCAACGTCAGAACTAGGGTTGTCAACCTATGAAGAAAACCAGTAAGTGAATTATTTCCCTCCCATCAAAATTATTGATAAGTTGTTGTTTTTCAAACTCTTGAGTCTGTTAGGGTTTTCTTGGTTTAGCATTTTTAAGGTTTGATGTTCATAAAAAAAGAATTTGTTAAGTTTGCATTGCATAATTCATGTCAAACCCTTACAAAACTCGTAAGCCTTGTTCGAATAAACCAAAAACCCTACCTTGTAATACCTCTTGTGTTATGGATCCTAAAGTAAAAGCATCTTTATCTAAAAGGGAAGCTTCTTCTCTCAAAATACCTTTAAATAAAGACCTTATGGACCAATTACCACCCTCGACCATTGATAACCCTAAGGGCCAATTGCTTCTTAGAGGTCTACAGGTAGTAGAGGGTTTGACTGACAAGAATTACTTTATTAAGGATTCCAAATTTCCTTATACTGGATGGGAACTATTTTATAGCTGGTTCAAGAATAGAAACATGGGTATCCTAGTAGGTAACCCTTGGAATTGTGACTTGGGAAAGTTGGTTGTACCAAATTTTTATATGGATGTTGACCTGCTTAAGGAAGTGGCTGCCAATTATGACCTAGTCACAAGAATTATAAGAACATATGATGGGAAGGAAATGGTCAAAATCACTAAGGAGGAATTGAGTCTTATTTTCAAGATTACTAGATGGAGTGATGAAATGTATAAGATAAATGAGGACACTCTTAAGCAGGAGTATCATAAAACTAAGATTGCATTTAGAGTCCACATCCTGCTGAGATTCCTAGCAAAAATTCTAGGTCAAAAGATTATAATAGGGCCACATGATAAAGAGCCTTTCCCAGTTAGCTATTTTATTTCTTACTTCCCAAAAACCTTCTATTCTATTTGCCAAATAATTGGTTATGATCCTGTCATGAGAATGCCAATGGAATGGATGTATATGGCTACCCATATTCAACAACCCCAGTATTGTGCAGCGTATGATTATGTGGGGTTGAACTTTCAAAAAAAATGCATGAAGGACTGAGAAGGTTGAAGAAAGGTTAATTGGGAGTGAGATTCAAATGGTATTCATTATTGATGCATATGTTTTTATATGAAGGTGTGGTTTTCTTTGGGCCTAGTATAACTTTGGAAAGAAGAAAGGCTGACTTGGAGTTTCTCATGCAATGTTGGACTACTATTTTAGACAAGGATGATAGGACATATAATTATGTGACATTTTAGAACCTGTTTGCTTCGGAACTAAGGAGAGTCTTAATTGTGAATGTACCTAGAATTCCCATAGCTCTACATGATTTCTTGAGACCTAAGGAGAGAAGGCCTAAGCTTGGAGTTGACCATAATTGGGGAGATGTTATCCCAAACCCTGATTACACTATCTTAAGAGTATATGGTTCCATGGTAGCACCTCACTTGCTGCCAAATTTTGTGCCAGAGAGAATTGGTTTCCTAGAGGTGATGTGGCAATTGGGAAGTGTTAAAAATGGACACTTATTGAATCAAGGAAAAGGAACATTCTTTCCTTTGTACACTTGATTTTCTAATTTTGTAATCAACAAGGGACGTTGGAATAATATTCTTGATATACTCAAAACCTACCACATGCAGAGGTCAGTTGAGAGGGTTAGATATGACCCTGAGGCTTTTATGGCTTGGTTAAAAGAAAGAAACAAGAGCTCCAAATTTGTACACATTTTCTAATACCTGAAGGATGTGATAATAAATGCATTCAACCTTTTGGAACAAGAGAAAAGGACAACAAGGTGGATTGCTTTCAATAATATGCAAAGAAAGATAAAGAAAGAAGAACCTGACCTTAAGGTTCTCCCAAAGACTGAAAATGTGATACAAAAGGTGGAGCATGTATCAAGGAATTTTGATTCAATAGTAGGCCACCTTGAAACTAAAGGGGTAATAAGTAAAGATAAAGGGAAAGCTCCAATTTTAGAGGAACAAAGTGGAGGGGAAATCCTTGATATGGGAGAAAAGTCTACATCTCAAGCCCTTGATGAACCAAGAATAAAATTGTTTGTAAGGAGAAAGGGTAAGGCAAAGAAAATTGGCGTAGCTTCTGATCTTTCTCAAAAAGAATAATATAAGCCTCCTTCTCCTATGCCACAAGAACCACCACCTACTCCAAGGCCAATAGAGCTTGTAATTGTTGACACTAATTCTCAACCACCTAGTGAATTACCATCAAAGGAGCCACTATTGAAAAGATAAAGGGTTGAAGTGAATGGTCTGGTGGACTATGTTGATGAAGGCTTTGATGATGATATTTGGGTATCAGAGCAGGAAATGAATGGAGTGCCTATTGCACTAGTAGTAAGGGAAACACATCAATTGGGTATGAGATTGAGTAAAGATGATCTTACAGGACTCAATGGCAGAGATGATATGCGGTTTGAAGCATGTGAGAACTTCTTAGACGATGACTCATTTATAAAGTCTCAAGCTTTTACGAAATTTGCATACAGAGCTAAAAGAAATGAATATGTCAAAAGCTTGGCTATAGAAAGAAGCCTTCATCCAAAATTTCCAGATGCCATCATCCAAAAAAAGGTTTTAAATGAAATGAGAGCTAGATTCCAAAAGATGACTGCAAAAGAGGGTCAAGAATTAGTTAGGAATAGTGGTATTTTTTGCTTCCATAATGGAATTTAGCTTCTTCCATAGCCTTCGACACAATAAAGAAGTGTGACAGGTCTCGCAATGATACAAAGGAAGAAGTTGCACTTATACTATAGGGGTATGCTTTAAGTGATAAATGGGAAGCCTTAGCTATATGGTCTCTAGCCCCAAGCACAACAAAGCCTGATATTGTTGAGACTTCACCTAACTATAGTGGAGGCCTAATAATAAGAAGAGTGTCAGAAACATTGGCTCTAGAGGCAACAAATATGTGAGTTCATGTTGCACAATTTACGAGGGCCACTATCGAATCGATGACTGCAAAAAAGGATAAGCTCAGTGCATATAACAATGATTCGCTAGTCAAATATTGAAGGCTTGAGCAGTATAATATGTAGATGCAAACAAAGGTAGCATTATTGGAAGATAAGTTGTAGAGATTGCAACCTGAAAATCCTAAGCAGAATGATGTTGACTACCCCACCACTTCACAAGAAGCTGCACCCCCAGAGTTTACTATTGAAGTAAATTCTTCATGGGAAATTGTGCCATATAACGTGGGAAGTGTGTCCATTTCAATAGTGGAGCCTGGTACATCAAAGGGGCCACAAGTTGAAGAAGATATCAACAAGGAAGAGTTGATTATGCAGCTAAATGAATATAAAGAGAAATGTGATAATCATGATGAGGAAATTTTCAAGAGTAACATGAATATTGTCACTATAGTATTGGAACATTTGAACAGAAGAGTGAATAACACATTAAATAGTATTCACTATAGTTATTCATCCATGGTGGCTGCTATCAAAAATTTTGACATTGAAAGAGAAACAGCTATTCCACTCATGTAAATTTGGATCCCTAGGAAGAATGAATTGGTATTAATGTCGATTGGAGTTAAACAGGATTCTAATCCACTTGAAAAGTTTAAACCTAGTATGGTTCTTGTAGGTAAAATTGAAGGATACAAGGGAAATATTGAACCATTGGAGAACAAGATAAAAGAGCTGGTAAAATCCTTCCATGAATCACATCATGGCCTTCTTCCATCTATTCTAAGGGATGATAATAGCATCAAAACTCTACAAGAGTGGAAAAATGAAACCAATAAGGTTATTTTAGATCAACCAATGTCATTTTTTTAGAAATTTGATATGGACACATTGAAGATAAACATGTATATATTAGCTCATGTTGAGACTATCCTACTGGAATTTGATAAAGAGGCTAATGAGATTGTCACCAAGTATGCACCTTATAGAGAAAGGGCTGATGAGGTCATGAATTTGAATTGGCCCACTGAATAGGAATTCTTAGCATGGAAAGGTAGATACTTGGAGGGAGTAGTGGATTGATATGAAATGGTGGGGTGTTAATTTGAAATTTTGAATTCTACAACCATGAAGAATAATGAATAGGTGTGAGTTGCACTACATAGCCTAGATTTAGTACATATTAGGCTTTTGATAAAGTATGAAAAATATAGTGCATCTTCTTCAAGTTGAATTGATGACAATGTTGTTGACGTGGACATATCTTTTGTCTTTTCTTTTATGTTTTTGTCATGCTTTCCTTCTTTCACTTTGTGTGTGTGGGGACAAATTTTGAGCTTACTATTTGAAGATACCTTTTTGAAGATTGGACCGGATCTCCAACAAAGAATGAAGATCACTTTCATTTCCCCACATGTTTCCTACCTCTTGGGAATACACTAGAACCAAATAGGGGAATCTTTATTTTAGGTGGTCCAATAGGATTTTGACATGTGTAATTTATGGCCCGAGGATTGTTTTTCTCCTTCATTTCTATAAGAAGGAATTCAAGGCCAAAAAGTAGGGGTTCATTTTTTTGCATTCAACACTGTGAATTGTAAAAGGAATATCAAGCATGTTTTAGGGTTTTGTCTTAAGTTCAAAGTTTTTTATTATGTATGTAATTTTGATAATGATATAGAAAATACAATATAGAGTGATACCAATTTCATGGCTATTGTCTCTCCTTGTACTCATTTTATGAGTTATGAATGAAAGTAATCTAGGATTCCTTTTGTTTGTCTCTATTGTTTCTCAATAGATATTTAATTTTATTCCTACTTATTAGTTCAATGAATTAATGTAAGTGCTTGGATGAGATTGTTAACTCATAAGAATTAGGTGCTAGGATATTTGTAAGAAGTGATGATCATGAATGCAATAAGGGAATGTTGTAAAGCAGCATTTCTTGAGATTGTAGGTTGCTATTGATATCATGTTGTCTGGTTGCATAGGTTGATATTGACTTTGTGCTAGGAATAAGACACTAGTTCGTGCAAAGTATTCATATTTCAGTTCCTGAGTTGATTCATTAGCTATTCACCTTATTTTATAAACTTTCAAAATAGATACCATTGTAGTTGTTTTGTGTTGAGTTTCACCTTCTCATGATCTAAATGTAGGATATCAGTAAATGAGCCGCCAACTTGTTTGATGTGCTACGTTGTTGAGTAATTTTATGAGAATTATTTTTTATTGACCATGTATTTGAGTAGTAATCATATAAATTCATGAGTATGCATTGTGGGATCTCCCTCCTGGGTTTAACAAAGCCCAAAGTGCAGGAGTAGAAGTCTCACAACTTTTCCTTGTTCTTTGGCCAATCCCTTTGGAATACTAAGTACTAGAAATGGCGAAGTCTATAGGTATTTTCTCATGTCATTTTGGTTCTTAAAAAATAACCAACAGATTGGCGACTCTGCTAGGGAAGAATTTTGAAATTTGGTTGTAGACTGTCCTATCAAAGAGTCATTAAAATCTTGAAATATTATTTGTAACCAGAGGCTAGAAATTGTGGAGTCTTATTTTCCCATCTGAGTAACCAATAGATTGGCGACTCTGTTGGGGAACTAGCTAAGTCCAAAGTCTCTAAGTTCAGATGTCATACAAATAGAGTCGAATAGTTTATTATATTATTCTTTACTATCTAAAGAATAATTGGTTTAAATTTTGTTGTAAGATGTCACGTCATACCTAGTCTAATGTGTTAGGTCTTAGTTCATTCTATCACCTTGTGTCAGGTTATGTTTAAAATCTTTTCTGAGGTTACAAATACAAAATCAAAGTGCAATCACTTTTTATTTCCCAGTATTATGGGTGGTGACTCTGAAGTCTCTAATACCAGTATTGTGGATGTCTAAAATCTACATATGTCTTAAAAGAAATCCAACATACAACCATTAGCATGG
>VDFB02047230.1:552218873-552230530 GCA_007258455.2 Sequoia sempervirens | reverse complement strand
GTCCCTTTACTTTGTGAAAGTCACAAAGGTTCTTCTCGTCATACCAAGGAAATTTTCTAGGTGTTCTTGATAGTTCTCATAGATAGGTACTTTAATGATATTTTCTTGCACCAACTGCTGCATGACTGATTCGATTGGTTTCCCAAGTGGTGTGTATTTTTGTTTGTTACCTTGTGAGATTTATGTTCATTGAGATGATTCTTGTCATGATTGATCTTGGAGATGTGATGACTGATCTTCAAGATGTGGTGATTGATCTTCGAGATGTGGTGGTTGGATTTGTTGATGTGGTTTATCTTGATATCTAACTTCTTGGAATTGGGGATATTGTTCTTGATGTGGTTGTGGGCACAACTCAATGCTTTGATGACATGGTTCAACCAATGGAAGAGTGTATTGATTTTGGGGTGGAGGTGTCTATTGGCTCAATAATTCAATTAGTTTGGCAAGTGAAGCAAGTTGATCTCATAAAATTTGATCTTGACACCCTTGATATAGTTGATTTGGTTTTTGTTCAAGCAGATTTGGAATGCATACTTGTGGTGTTTGAATGGGATAATGGACGAACTTATTTTGGACAATCTTCTGATTTGGGATGATGTTCAAATTTGGCATTATGGGTTGAATTTGAACATTATTGTGGTTGGGAATCACATTGCCTTGATTTAGGTAACTTTGATTTTGCATGGTGTTACCTTGGCTTGGATCGATACATAGATTTGTTGGACTTTGAACAAAATTTGTATGATTTGAAAATATATCTATCCCAAAGTTTACCAAGTGTGGATTTGAAATGTTAATGTTTGGAAAACTTGTACTTGGCATGTTCACATTTGGAATGTATGGATTTGGTGGGATGATGTTGTTTTGTTGAAGATTCATGCATTGATTGTTTGGTTGATAGATTTGTAAGTTTGGACTTGGATTTAAATCTACCATCGGGAAAGGTGTTCCAAAATTTTGATTGGGTATACTCATATTTGTTGTACCATTGAGGTTTGTGGGAGATAATTATGCCATGTATGGATTGTATAAATGTGAGTGTTGATAATCAATTGGCATTGTAAGGCTTTGATAGTTTGGTTGACTTGGATTACTCATGATGTATGGATCAAGTTTATATTACAATTTCTTCTTGTGTTTTGACCTTGTTGCAAAAAGTGACCTCTAAGGTGTTTAGGACCAATAATGAGATGAAGGATGAAAGGGGTGAATGATATGGATGCTAAACTTTTAGGAACTTTGGATCAATGCTAGACTTTAGGATTTTATTTTTATTGTTTTGATTGGATAATGAACTTGTAAAACCTAAGATGTTGAATGTGACCTTAGGATAAATTTGTTCAAAGAGATGATAATTTAACTAAGTGTGTGGGGAAGGATTCATCCACACACACCTAACTAAACAGATGATTTTGATTTGGTTTAAGGATGTACCCAAGTCTAGATAATGATGTTTCCAAAGCTCTAAAGTTGTTTGTGGGATGAGTGGATAAATGTTTGGGATGGATGAAGTGTTTAATTTTATCCTAAATGAACCTAAGGACTTGTTTACTAGATCGAGATATTGAAGAACACGCTTTTCTCTAAGAGTAGTTCAAAACCAAAAGACCAATGTTTGCATGAAAACCATATGAACAAAAGATGCCAAGCACATGTGTGGGGTCCAATTGTTTCTTATCTTTGCTTAATGAGTTCTTTTTACCACAAACAATTCTTGATTAGGTCTTTGAGCTAGATGTCTAATGTCTTAACTTCTTCTCATCCCACAAAATACAATATGTGGAACCTTGATGAAATCAAGGCAAAAGTTACCTATTGTTGACTTTAGCAAGAAAATTGAGATATAAACCCAAGTGTTTAGAAACCTCTAAGGATAAAATCCCAAGGGCAAGCAATAACACATGAATCTTGCCAAATATATTTGCTTCCTAAAGGGTTTTGAAGTTTTGATGACAATTTTGAATGTTTGTTTCCCAATGTTTATGAACAAGCAAAGTGTTTTTTAACCAATAACAAGTACAACCCTATGGCTTATGAAAGACTGTATTTGTTGAATCCCCACTTGGACAAGTCCAGCTATGCTTATTGTTAGTGAATGGTTAGATGCTTGACCCCATTGGATCCCCTCCACAACACTCACTTATACGGGGCAGTCAAGCATCAGCACCCATGAAACTCCCATGGTATACTTTCCATTTATACTAAAAACCATAAAAGTGTGGGGTGGCTTCAAAACGATCGTTCTTGCACCAACAAATAGATCAAGAATTTTGGCATTTTCTAAACAAGGGTTTTAGTTCAGACTTCCCATTTGTAGGGATTGATCCATGCTGCGAGAGACCATTGTTGCCCTTCTCATTGGACCCCTTTTTTCTAGTATCCACACTTATATACTGGCTAGAAATACACTTGGCTTTAGCGTGTTACCGGTTGGGTCATTCCCTTGGGTGATTAATTTTTCCCACAAGGTAGGCCTTCTAAGATAAACAAAAGCAAGCAAAACAATACCCATAAACAAAAGCGATCAATATTTGTTGCGACACAAAGAGAGAGAATGTACGCAATATTCTCCACTCACACTCACAAGATGATTTGTTCAATTTTAAACCCAAAATGAAATGTGGAGGAAATTACTTTACCCAACTTAAGATCACCAAAAGGTTTTTTGATTCTCAAGATCACTGCGGGAGGTGTGAGAGAAGCGACACGGCCCTTTCTCATGGTATTACTTTGAGTAAGCAATTACAAAGAAAAGAAGCTAATTCTTGTTCATCTTTGAAACCCAAAGCAATGATTTGATTCTTTTAGAACACCAAAATGAAATATAGATTGCCTTGTTCAAATTTTAATCCTCAAACCAAATCTAGTGAGTTTTTCCTAAAGTTCTTTTTAAGCCCTTTGTAGCAAAAATTGAAATGTTCTTTTCAGAGCCCCAAAAAGATGTGAGTTGATCTAAAACAAAAAACTAAAGCATAGGATGGAATCTCTAAGCATTTAAAAATTCTTTATCAACTCCAAATTTAATGTTCAATTTCTCTTTATCTCCAAGATTCTTCAAAGATCGTTTCTTATGCCTCAATGTTGCAAGTCCTTTGTGCGAACGAAATCCCTCCTCCTTCCTTTTCTAAAGAGTTAAGAGTAAATCAACGCACAATAGGTGTGAGAAAATCTACATGCCCTCCTTCTAGTGCCATTATGTGGATGTCTAAAATCTACATGTCTTAAAAGAACTCCAACATACAACCATTAGCATGGTTAGTATTTTAAAACAAAGCAAACATTCAACATCCCTATGAGATATTTCAACATGCTTCAAAATGCAAATAAATAACAAAATAATCAAAGCATATGAGAACATGAAGTATACCTATCCCATAGTGGATTGGTGCTACTTTGATATTGTGGATACTAGACTTGTGCATAAGATTGTGGAGTTGTGGAGGATTAATACAATAGAGGAGGCCTCTATTTATAACCAAGAAGGATGGAAGAATGCAAAACATGAAGGATGTCAAAAAAAAAGAGCCAATGACAAGATGCCACTTGTCAAGATGTGAGAGGATGAAGGTTGTGCACATTTTGGTCAATGTGCCAAAGAGGGGGAGATTTGAAATTCAAAAGATGGCTTGTTGGAGGGAGAAGAAAGAGCCTTAAATTCCAAGTGGGGAACATGTAAGAGACAATGTAAGAGGATTTAATGCCATGTTGGAGGACAAGACATTTGGAGGGATTTTCAAACTTGGAGTATTCCCTTTTTTATGTCATTTTGAAAGTAATTAGGGAAATATTAAATGAAAGAAATGATTTATTGGTGCAAGTTGCAAAATCTAGAGGATTCAGATGATTAGGATTAAATTAATCAGGATTTGATTAATTTAATAGGAGATTAGGTGATTTTGAATTTTGACTTAGATTTTAGGATTAAAATAAATCAAAATGAGAAGAAAATGAATTGAGATTTAATTAAATAAAGATTTGATTTATTTAATCAAAGAGGATGATGTTAGTGTTAAATCAAATAAAGATGAATTTATTTAATTTAAATGGATGACTTTAGGAGATTAATTAAATAGACTTGATTTATTTAATTAAAGAGATAACTTAGGTGATCAATCAAATAAAGTTGATTTATTTAATTGATCGAGTGAATATGATTTAATTAAATATGAGGAATGCATGATGTCAATTTTGCATGTCTACAAGTACAACGATAAATTCTCAAAAGGAACACAAGAAGAAGGATTTTGACATATTTGACATCATGAAGAAGACCAGAATTTATGCAAAGAAGCATCCTAAGCATAAGGTGGAATCTGAGCCTGTAAAAGAAAATCAACCTGCCTGTGTAAAGAAGAGCTCTGAGTCAAGTAAGTCTGTTGATTCTCCTGTTGATGCATCTCCTACTTTTAATATTGATGTAAGTAGTGTTGGTGTCCAAGAAAAGGCACATGAAGTTGAAGGGTCTAACATAGACCAAGGAATTTTTCTTATTGAGGAAGTGTTTGATAAGGAGTTTAACATCTCAAGAGAGGAGGATAGATGGGAGTATTGGGATAAGAATAAGAAGTTTTCAGAGCCTTTAACTCTTGGAGTTGGCTTTGTTTTTAATGGAAATAATTTTAAGCCAAGAGGTGAAGCTCCTAATATACAAGTGCACCTTTCTCTTGAGGAAGATCCTATTGACCAACCCTATTATACTCCTGCACTAAGTGAGCCTGGAGATCTTCTAGAAAAAGAAGAAGATATAGATAAAGATATGCAAGCTATAGAAGAAGAAGAGTTAAGGCTTAAAGAAGAAGAAGAGAATAGATTGAGGGTGTTAAAGGAGAGAGAAGATAGGATTAGAGCTAAGCAACTTGAGAGAGATGCTCAGAAACAAAGATTGGAGAAGATGAGAGAAGATGTTGTTAGGTGTAAGACCTTTGAAGAAACTGTTTTTAAATTTGCTGCTAAAATGACCAATGATATCTCTAAAATAACAGTCCTGATGAGAACCTCTGCTACTGATACCTATACCACATTTGTCTCAACTACCAAAGCCTTAGCTCCACCTATTACTCTAAGAAGACGTCATTTGTAGATCATGGGAAGAGACCCATTGATCAACCTAAGAAAACAACCTTCAATACCAATACCACTACCCAAACTTCTTCTGTTGAAACCCCCACACACAATGCCAAAAAATGTCATATTTTTTCCACTGTACCTCCATATCCTAAATTCATGAGATTACAGTTAGAGAATGAAAAACTACAGGAAGATTTGAAGAAATATGAGATAGAAGCTTCTAATGCAGAGATGGCTAGGAAGATTTCTTTTCTTAAAATGTCCACACCCACTCGAGAAGCTTCAATCTCTGGACATACTAATAGTGAGTCAAAAAAGAAGAAGCCAGAAGGACACATTCCTAGTGGAGGTGGTGGTGGAAAATAGGGTGGTGGAGGTGGAGGAAATAATAAGAATAAGAATTCTTATTTTGAAGATGATGAAGGAAACAAGAAGGGAAGTGGTGATGGTGAAAGTGGAAAGGGTAAGGATAGCAGCAAATCTAACAACAAAAGAGATGACGAACAAAGGGATGTTCAT
Source organism: Sequoia sempervirens (assembly GCA_007258455.2). Lineage (NCBI taxonomy): Eukaryota > Viridiplantae > Streptophyta > Pinopsida > Cupressales > Cupressaceae > Sequoia > Sequoia sempervirens. The sequence continues at coordinate 552,224,941 of VDFB02047230.1, read as the reverse complement.
AGGGATCGACATACTAGGAGGCCACTCCAAGTTGATAGATACCAGCAATTGTGTTTCACCAGAATACCTGGCTACACTAACCCATTTCTTGAAGATTTCAGACCTCCTCTAGTCAGATTATCTGGTAATAATGCCTTGACTGGTGAGGACCACCTCAAAGCATTTGTTAATGTTATGGATGACTTTGAGGTAGAGGCAAAGGATGTCATGATGAAGTTGTTTATGTAGACTCTCATTGAAGATGCTAGAGAATGGTATAGGAGTTTGCCTACAAAGAGCATTTGCTCTTGGGAGGAATTGAAAAGGATATTTAGAGAGCAATATGGTGACAAGACTGATTCAATTTTTTTGTTGAATCAATTTAATAATATTGCTAAGGGTCCTAATGAATTTGTGGTTGATTTCAATACAATATTTCAAAAGGCTAGGAAGAGGTTGCCTCCTCATCTACAATTGAATGACAATGTGTCTTGGTAAATTACTACAATGCTTTTGATACAAAAATAAGTTACCGCCTACTAGATAAGAATCCTTAGACATTTAGGGAAGCCTTCAAGATGGTAGAGCATATTGAGAATATTAACAGAGCAATTGGTAAAATTGGTAGATGAGATGATGCAAAACTCCTCAGAAATTTCAAAGAAGGAGGACAAGAGTTCAAGAGCTAAAGGGAACACTTTTGAGGATAAGATTGATAATTTTATGAAAACTATAAGTGACAAAATTGTAAAGCAAGAAAAGGCTCAACCAAAAAATTATCAAAGGAATGAAAGACCTCCTAGGTTGCAAGACCACCCATATAATACCAATTGGTACAATGGGAAGCCTTTTCCTAATAATAAGAGAAATACTCAGAACAAGGTCCCTCCACACCCTTTGTAGAAGAATTTAGGAAATTTTGTTGAAGACACCCCTTGGTGTATGGTTTGCAAATGCCACACTCTCCATAGCAATGTGCAGTTGCACAGATGGTTGAGGTGGAAGAGGATATTCCTGAAGACTGTGATCAACAAAATGAGGAGGATATTGATGTACTTATGGTTATGAATGATTTTGATGATGCTAATAGTGAGTGCTCTTCTGATATGGACTCATTTGAAGTGGATGTAGATAATCAAAGGAAAATTGCTAGTGCATATTGTTAGGGTTAGAAAGAAAATATCTAATAGTTAAATGAAAATTTGATCAATAAAAAAAAGAAATAAAACACAAAAAATTATAGCAAAACAAGACAGACACATAGAATTTAACATGGTTCACCCAATCTGGGCTACATCCACAAAACCACAGCAATCCAATGATTTTATTATCCAGTGTAAAACATATTACAATCTCGCCAATAATTCCCTACTACAACCCCCATCCAAAATGACTTATAACAAGCCTTTTTGGAAGCTTCTAGAATTAGGGTTTTACAAAGTTAATTTTTTTCTTTTTCAATGATTTTTCCTTTTTCGGTGACAACGCAAAAAAAATGAAAAAGTGTATAGTATAGCATGATTAGTTGGAACATACCAACAATATCCCACTTGGAGACTGATCAGGCTCCACACCAACACAATCTCCCACTTGGAGACTGGTCCTAGATGACATTATTGCACTTACAGCTCCCACTGGAAATAAGCTCCTTGAACCCTGCTACTCTATTATACTTGAATTCAACCTTGAACGTCAACCAAAGCTGAAGAGGAGCTCAGATTCTCCCTTGTCACTACCTTCATAAACATATATGTTGGATTGGCATCTATATGTATCTTTTCCAGCTTGAACTTTCCATCCTCCAACACTTACTGAATGAAATGATATCTCAATTATATGTGTTTGGTTTTAGAATGCAAGGTAGAATTCTTTTCAAGATGTGTAGCACTCTGGCTGTTCGTAAACAAGTAATTTTCAACCTATTATTTTCCCAACTCATCCATGAAAAGTTGCAGCCATATCATCACCTTTTCCACCTTTGTTGCAGCAACATATTATGCCTCTGTGGTCAATAAAGCAACCACCTTTTGCAACTGAGAAATCCAACTCACTGTTGTCCCACCAACTGTAAATACATAACCTACGATACTCTACCTGGTATCTACATCCCCTACCAAATCTGAGTCAACATAGCCTTTTAAATTAGTATTAGAGCCCACAAAACATAAACATTTATTGGATGTACCTCTCAAGTACCTAAGAATCCATTTTATCTCATTCCAATGCTCAACACTTGGATGACTCATATACCTGCTAACAACTCCTACAACATGTGCAATATTTGGTCTTGTGCATACCATGGCGTACATTAAACTCCCTACAGTTGAAGCATATGGTACCTTGGACATTTTTTCTTCCTCTTGTGTCTTTGGACACATATCCTTAGTCAATTTAACATGAGTGGGAAAAGGTGTGCTGACAGCTTTTGTATTTTCCTATCACCCTGAGATAAAAACAATTTTCTATTTTTCCTATCTCTTGTAATCTTCATACCAAGGATTTTCTTTGCTTCCCCAAATCCTTCATAGCAAATGAATTTTATAACTATTGTTTTAACTCCCTTATGTGATCCATGTTAGAACCTGCTACAAGCATATCATCAACATATAAACATAAGATAATGTAGCTATCATCATCTAACCTCTTAAAATAAACACAATGGTCTAAATTACACCGACTATAGCCTTGTTTAGCCATAAAACTATAAAATTTAATATACCATTGTCGGGGTGCTTGCTTCAATCCATATAGAATTTTTTTCAATCTGCACACAAGTTTCTCCTTACCTTTGACCTCAAATCCTTGTGGTTGTTCCATATATATTTTCTCTTCCAAATCACCATGGAGAAAGGCTTTTTTAACATCATTTTTTTCTAAATGAAAATCTCTAGTAGTCACAATACTTAAAACAATACGAATAGAAGTCATTTTAACAACTGGAGAAAAGATTTCATCAAAATCAATAACCTTTTCTATGCAAATCCCTTTACAACTAATCTGGCTTTAAATCTTTTCTTACCTTCATCCTCCTCTTTCAACCTATAAACCCATTTGTTTGGTAAAACATTTTTACCTATAAGCAACTTACATAATTCACAAGTCTGATTTTTCAGAAAGGATTCCATTTCTTCTTCCATTCCATGCTCCCACTGAACCTTGGTATCCACCTACATAGCTTCATCATAACATTTTGGTTCACCAACATCAATTAATAAAATAGAATACAAAGAGGGAGAAAATATTTCTGGAGGTCTACTTATCCTTGAAGATCGTCTAACATTCACTAGAGTTTTTGGTATTTGTTGTTGTTGTTGTTGTAGAGCATGAGGAACCACTAGAACATCATTGTTTGGTGTATCATCTAGCACTGCATAATCATTTTCTTTCTTCTCATGCTGCTGCAACTGATCTTTGTACAACACTTTCTCATTGAAAATGGCATCCCTACTTCTCACAATTTTTTGATTTTCAAAATCCCAAAGCTTATAACCAAATTCATCAATGCCATATCCAAAAAATATACATTTCTTTGATTTTGCATCAAGCTTGGTTCTATTTTTAGAATCTACATGTGTAAATGCTTCACAACTGAAGGTCTTGAGAAAATAATAAATTGCTCTTACCTGTCCATGCTTCCTCTAGAATACCACAACCCAAAGGATTAGAGGGACCTTTATTGATTAAATAAACAACAATGTTTACAGCCTCTGCCCACATGTTTAAAGGCAGCCCAACATGCAATCTCATAGTCTGTGCATGCTCCATTATTGTTCTATTCATGCGCTCAGCCACTCCATTTTCCTGTGGAGTTCTTGGAACCATTTTCTACCTATGAATACCATTAGAGGAAAAATAGTCTTCAAACTTTTTGGTACAATAATCACCACCATTATCAAATCTAAGACATTTTAACTTTTTACCTATCTCATTCTCAACCAAGCTTCTCCATTTCTTAAAAGTTTCAAATACATCATATTTTTTCCTAAGGAAATAAATCCATACCTTCCTTGTTGCATCATCAATAAAACTGACATAGTACTGAGAGCCAACGAGAGAAGACACTTGAGCTGGTCCCCATACATCTGTATGCACAAGCTCCAATTTCTCATCTTTATTTTGCTTCCCATCTTTGAGAAAACTAACTCTCTTTTGTTTTCCATACACACAACATTCATAGAAATCCATATTAACACATTTCAGACTTGGTAAAACATTCTTTGAATGAAGTACTTTCATACCTTTTGCACTCATTTCTCTTGCACTCTTAGGATCTTTCACTTAAAAGGAGAGATAGAACCCCAAAATTGAAGTGGTTCACTCAAATAAAGGATTTTATGATGTGAGTATGACTAAATGCAATGTTGTAAATACAATTAAATGATGCAATTGACTAATTATTAATGAAAAACTAATGAAATGTGCAATGTTTGAAAACAAAGTGATGTTTGCAAGAATGAACAAGAAACATGCACAAATGAACTTAGAATTGAAAGAGACTAAACAGAGTGCACCTGGAGGAAGATTGAAGATCTGAGAAGATTCTGGAATGCTGGAAAAATCACTGTTGATGACCAGTGGGACTCATTCGCCACTGATGGCGAATTAGTCCTCCTACTGGTAAAATCTCCTAAAATAGGTTTTTGACTATCAAGAACTAGAATCTGACAAAATAACCTTTTTTAGCCTTAAGGTGGGACTCGTTCACCATTGATGGTGAATCATTCCTCCTCCAAAATTCTATGAAATCAAAGGTCAATTCTGTAATTCCAGATCTGCACTTGTTTTCTTGTTGGGTTGACGGAGTGAAATCTTTAGAAAACGAACTATAGGTTGTCTCTAAGCTTGAAATAGGGTTTAGTTGACTTGAAACACTTTGTTGAGTTCTTGACCACCTTTCAACACCTATTTTCTTGAAAATTTTGCATACAAAAGTCTGCAAACACACATGCAAAAGGGGAAAAGTGGTTAAAGGTTAGAGTATAGGGATTTTCCTTGGTCAAATCCCACTTTGGTAATCAAACCCTTAATAAAGAAATGAAATGAAATCAGTAAGGAATGATGAATAAACAACATGCAAATTTCCTAAACTCGCCACAACCTTGTTGAAGAAATCAGAAGATATGTCAATGGATACTCCAAGATGCTTGATGAAAGCTTGATTGAATGATGCAAAGTGGTTGAATGCTAATTGATGTTGAATGAGTGAATGCAAGTGAATTTGATGAATGGGGGATAAAATGAGAAGAAAAACACTTATTTATACACACTTATGCCCTAATAACCCAATAATACATCATCGCAGGCTGACATAAGGCATTTTTGAATAAAAACCCGAAAGAAAATTAGAATTATTTTGATTTTGGAGCCAAGAGGGACTCATTCGCCACCCATGGAAAATGGGTCCCACCTTGGGCTTGTCAGTGGGTGTTGGGAATTATCTTACATTTAATTTTGTTTTTCAGGCTTATATTCAAAAATACACTTAATTAAGCCTTATGAGTGCATAAAGGGATCATATAAAGCATAAGAAAGGTGTAAATAGTGAAATTAATCCTAGAAAAGCGTGAAGTCTTGTTACAAGACTTTACAACACTTTAGAATAGGACTTGATAAGTGATGAAAAGGTGATTTTTAGGTGAATTGTAATGAGAAGAGTCTAGAAAAGTGTAGAAATGTGTTACAACACTTCACAACACCTTCACAAGATGCCATAATTTGAATTTTAGGACTTAATGTGAATGGAGAAGTTACATTACAACATTAAATCTAAGAAAAATAGGTCAAGCATCATGAGAGAAAGACCTAAAAGACCGTGAAAATGTCAATGATTCATTTTTCTATGGTACAATGCCCAAGTCTATTATGCCACAATGCTGATTCAGAATCCATAGCAACTATCTGATTTTCTACCTATTGAACTGCAACAACTATTCATGAACATTGATTTTTATCTGCAATAGCTAAAGTAGAAGGAATAATATGACCTGTACAAAGATATAAGGTGCCTACTTTCACACCTTTTACTACCTCTAAGGCACCTTTTGTAACCTTCCAATTTTTATCACTTAGTGTAACAACACAACCTTCAT